>MU396859.1:0-45659 GCA_022578855.1 Nemania serpens | reverse complement strand
TATTTATATATGCTTTCTTTTTTTTTTTTTTTTTGCAAATTCACATTTAGTTAACGTTGGGGCTCCCCCCCCCCCCCCCCCCCCCCCCTTAGTCCCAACACCAGCACCGGATGCAAGTCATTTCTGATGCTACACAAAAACGAGACTCTGCCACCTCTTCTCTCTCCCTCACCGGCTGGAACCACAGGGGCAGCAAGGTTGGCCCAGCATGTCTGGCCTGCCCGCTTGCATGCATGCAGGTGGTGGGATGTTCCAGATACATATTACCTACTTTACCTACACCAATGAATGAGTAGGCGGCTAGCCTTCTGATAGGTCATATAGTATAGACATAACCGTGCGCAGAGGTCCAGTTTGGATAGTAGTCGACCTACGAGCTAGATAGCTAGATCTATAGATATATAGATGCATACACGCAAACACACCTGGACGTCAGGTGTCCCGTGGTCCTGCGCACGATCCGCTCGGGAAAACCCAATGGGCCCCTCAATCCCGGGGCCCCTCTCTCTAACACACAGACAGAAACAGACGACGTAACAGACGAAGGGGGAGGGGGGAGAAAGAGGGAGGAAGGAAGGGGAAGATGGTAGAGATATCGATTGCATGCCATGCCATGCTAATAATAATAATAAGCATCTGCCATGCGTGCGGATGGGATGCACCGGGCAGTAAGAGTCGCATGTCAAAACCCAAGCAACGCAACGCAGGGCTCCATCCAGGGTCCCGGGCACATAAGTAGTAGGTCGCAGAGTAGTGGTGGTAGTAGAGGTTAGTAGTGTAGCCCACTATATGTACGAGGTATCTAGGTTAGTGTATCTACTGGCGCGGCACCCCTTTCCCGTTGCCGCCTCGGGGTCGGTTTTTTTTGGGAGAGGAAGAGGTAGAGGGGAAAGGGAGGGAGAGGGGAAGGCGGAGGGCGGGAAACGCGCGCAGGGTGCTAACCTAACCGAATTTAGTCTCCATAGGTGTGTGTGGTGTGTGTGTGGTGTGCAGGACCTTACCTAAGTAAGTACCTATGTACTCAGGTATCTGGGGAAAGGGGGGGAAAAGGTAAATTTGTAATATACTGGTACTAAGCACATACCTACGGAGTACCTACGCTAGAGAAATGATGCAAGATCTAAGTCCGGGAGTCCCGACACCGACGCCGACACCGACGCCACCACCAACGCCGCCGCCGCTACACTACTTGGTACTAAGTAGAGTGTGCATATGTAGGTATGTATGTGCGTGTGTCTATAGGTGCTTGTGTGCGTGATTGTGAGTGCATCATCGAATTCGGTCGTCGAGGAGCCCATCCGGCATCAACCAACACCTATACTCGCCTGTGCCAGGGGATCTTCTCCAGCTTCCCAAGTATGTATCGCCCCTTTTCCCCTCCTATGTAAAAGCCTCTCGATCGATCAATCGATCTATCTACCTACGTACCTATCTATAGGTACGTATACTCATCCATCACTTTGTCGCGAGGCACGGTCTCTCGCATGTATCTCCATTCTGGGCTATGGTGGTCTTTGTTTTTAGCTAAATACCTTTCTCGCCGTACTTTTTCTTCTTCTCTCTTTTATTTCTTTTTCTTTTTGATCTTTTTATCTTTTGGTCTTTCCCCCCCTCCACCTGACGGCACTTACCCACCTTAGACCAATGTGGTCTGCCGGTGCTGCAGGCCCCAAGAGCGTAGAAGCTACCTAGGTATCTTGGCGGGTTCCGTGCGTCAAGATCGTGACATGGGTGGGTGTGGTGGTCTCTTCCCGTTTTTATTAGAAACGACCGAGGCGAGGTTGCCCAGAGCACACAATTTTTGTAGGAAATTTGCTTGCCTAGCAACTGACCCTTGAAAAAATGGGACAAGAAGACGTTGACCAGACCAAGTACATGGGCACTCACTCATGTTCGCTTCATTTGGACAAGTACCTAACCTCTATTTACCTAGGTCTTTTTGTGTCGTTGGTGATGCTCCAAAAAAGAGCCGTCCTGTCGGTCGTCGAGAGAATTGATCGGCCTTGTTTCTGCCTATCCCATTATTGAAATCGGTCCATCTTCCTGGTCATGTGAGCCTAGTGTATCAATTAAGCATATAACTATCAATCTAGATCGGTGGTACCCAGGTCTGTACCCAGGTCAGCACCCAGGCATATATAGATGAAGACACTCAGCATAATAGCCGGCATGGCGGTTATGACCACAGTCGCCGGCCTTTCTCGCTACTTACTACCAGGTATTTATATATATACGCACAAAGTATAGGATTATTATTGATTAAACAGTTGACCTTGGGAGGCGATGGAGGAGGTACGTAAGGGACCGGGAATAAGACTTTTCCTAGCTGTCACGTCACTGTAAGTAACTGTGACTGTGACTGTGACTGATCTCTCACACGTTACCACACTACCCAAGTAGTAGACTTTGTGGGAATGCTGAAGCGTTCACTTCGTGGGGGTATTGTTGATAATTAACCCGAGTTGCCTCGAATTTGCGGGCTGGACTAGGTAGTTATTGGGGACCTTGCTGGTCATTCGCACTCCTCTTCTTATTCTTCTTCCTCCTCCGCCTCCGCCTCCTCTTATCAACTGGGGAGGACAAGTGAAGAGAGCTGAGGTTGTTCGGATTGTCTATCCGCTGCATTCCTGTGTCGTGACGACGCTATCGCTTTCCTAGCCTTCATAGCGTACCGACGAAGAGGTTTGAGCTGTCGGCCAGGTGATGAGGTGGGTCGGGTGCTTGGGGGGATCGGTTTGTTCGGCCGTTTATTTTCTCTGCGCCTCCTTAGCTTTTCGAGATCATCTCTTCGTTTTGCCGTATTCCCGAGAACTTTTGTCGCATCGACTGACTGCTCACTGCGCTCGGACTTTTATACCTCTCTGTACTTCGTACTAGTATTAGCTATTGACCACCTACCCAACATAGGCATAGTCGATCAGCTGTAAACCTGGTACCATTGCTTAGGAGCCATCTAACTAGTCTAGTTAGGCTGCCTAACCTTGGTAATTTGGGCGTGTTAAACCCCAGTCCAGCCACCTCCAACTTTTCCTTTCTCATTTTATGGTTTAGTTAGCTTGCAGGCCGTACACCGCGCCAAGCACGAGGCCATCGTGAACGACGCTTCCGGTGTGTGTTACTTCTAGGGTTGTCATAAAGTGGCATTCACGGTAAGTAGGCAGTAGGCGTCCCGAATCAATATGCAGGCTAAGATATAGACAGGTAAACGGCGAATGAGTGGTGGTCAAAAACGTCGGCATTGCTTCTCATAACCAACTTATTCCTCGTATAATACTTAGTTGAATCCAATCCATTTTTTTTGGGATTAGTCCTGTCAACACACATTTTCCCAGGCAGACATTGTGCCAGATCACTCATTCAATAGCAGAAAGTGGCTTAGAATGACGTCTCTATTGCTCATTGTGCTTCTCTGCTTGTTAGTTGTTGTTACGCTCGAGGACATATCGTAACAATGGCATTGTTTCATTACAACGCAAGTTCGGCAATACTCTTTTTGTCTTGACCTGGTGTTTTGGCCTTTGAGGGGCGCCAGGCTTCTAACAGCATTGTTCTTTCAAGAACAAGAATCCATGCATTCTAGACAATGTCCTGTCTCCAAGAGGCTTCGACAAAGCTTCTAGACACGCTGCGTGTTTTAAATATGCAGAAGTTTTCATATAAATAAACCTACTTGACTTGCAGAAGCTGGTGTGTAATAGTAAATTTGACAACCCCCATCGTTCGGAAGCTCAACGGAATCCATTGGGCTTTCGAGGAAACAAAAGTAAGAGAAACAATTCTCCGCAGAACGTTCCATCACTCACAAACTTTCCCAAAATCTTTCGTTTGCCCGGTTAGCGGGGACAACACCGGTAGACCAACATGTGTATCAAGTCATACCAGCACTTCACCAAGTGTGATCACATCTCTACAACTCTCACGACATGTCCTACCCACCGCAAGCAGCAGAAATCGGCAGAAGGACTCTTCGGGTGCTTGTTTCACCGCAGTTCCAGGAAGAAGAGCAACTGCGGTAGAGTCTTTCCGCATCATATGCAGAATGAGACGTACTGCCAAGGTTGTTCAATCAAGACAGATCGTTTTACCGTCCAAGGAGTCGGTCAAGGTGCCCTCAGGGTTCGTAAACAGGGTTTCCAGGAAGTCTTTCAAGAGGAACGCAGGGAGGCAGGGGGGGCTTCTCTCCAGAATTCGAGAAACTCTCGTCTTAACGAGAAGGACTCGAAGCATAATATTATCGACGCCGAAAACAGTGTCTGGCTAGACGATCTCTACCGTCACCCAGAGACATTGGCGAAGAAAGACGCGTACCGCCGTGCAGCGGCGCTTGCGCCCCCAGTTTCCTCGCACTCTCGCCGTCCCCGTGAAATAGATTCGAGAGCAGGGGCACAACAGCACCATCGAGAATATACTAGAAAGCCAGAGACCGGAGAGGCGTGGATGCCATCCTACGGTGGCTCTCAACCTATTATGAGACCAACGCAGCCAGCACTTGCATCTCAATACCTAACCCACGCCGTAAACAATTCCCCGGGTCTCCCACCAGCCATGGGTCCGCCTCCCGGCCAAGACGACTATTCAGTGACACTAAGAGCTGACGCCACGAAGGGCCCCCAATTAAGGCACAAGACGGGCCGAGTCTACAACACTGCAAAGATCCGAAACCAGCGGCTGGACCCCCCTTATCAAGCCTACTTAGACGGGATGAGGACCGAGGCTGCAATCCGAGCGAGGCAACATCCTTATAGCGCGCCACTAAAAGAGCCCGACGGTCCCAAGTCTTGCTGGGAGGAAGAAGAGCCCAGTCCACGGGACTCAAAGAAGGCTACACTGTCTGGCTGGATCGAAAGGACCAAGGAGAGAACAGTGACGAATAAAGGCTCGGACGTTTCGTTTGTGTGCGCAACCTCACACGCGATCAGCAATCAGGATAACGATCAGTCTCGGTCCAAAAGGAGACGACGCGGTCATAGTAAGTAGCACCAGACACTTACTCCTCCTAGGTTTGCTCTTTTTCTTGCATATCACGATCTGTATTTCCGGTTGTTCGGCAAGTAAGACATGTTTGCTCTCCAGTCAAAGGGGCTCAAGAACAATGTGTGTGTCTGCCACAGACGCAGCGTAGCTTCATGAATAGGTAAAGACCTACAATCCCGGCGGGCTCGACGGTGAGTGTTTAATTCTCTCGAGGTAGTCCTCATGGTGCATGATGTTCGGGCATTGTTGACGGCGAGCGGACGCGGTACGGCATGGCTTCAGCTTGACTCATTATGTACATATATATGAACTATCTCTCTCGATTTGAGTGAAGTAATTGGCGACTAGGTACGGGCTCTCTAAATAGACTTCAGGTTATACACCAGGGGTATCAGTAACTGATTACGGGAAATCAGGAATCCTCACCACGACGCCATAGTAGGTAGCCATTTTTCACAGCTGGCTCGCAAACCTATCATATCAATCTGTCCCGTATGTGATTAGGGCACCACCGGACGCCCTCGGTGGAATTCTCGCAAGTCCTCCAGATTCTCTCTAAGAGTAGCTGCATGAGAGGAGGCGGTACGTCGCTTCGGTATCGGCGGCACAGCTTGCAGTGTTGCTTAACTTTAGTCATGCCACATTTTATTGAGCTTTCCCGTTCTTCGCCTCCGTAGCTGTCTTGCGGCTCCTGAATTTGGCGATCTCGATTTTTACGGCCTTTTCCACGCGCCCCTGAAGTTCACGCCTATAGCCAAACTTGAATAGAAACTCGAGCCACACGAACAAAGGCGCGAGAAAGACGGCCTGGACTAGGTTATCTAGCAGGGCAGGTGCTCGTCCCTCGAAGGCGCCATGGCCTACGAACTGAAGCAGCCAGCAGACGACGTGTACGACGAGAGCGGTTTGGTTGGTTAGGGTAGGATCACGGGACAAGGCAGCATTGCCTACCGCAGCGCCACCCAGGCATAGGAGTGCTAGTACGGAGCCCGCTACTGGTTCTAGAAGTATGTATAAGCCACCCCACACCAGGGCGGCGAGAGTGCCGAGATTGAGGTCGAGGTTTGGTATGGTTATGGCATCGGGAAGCGGGATGAGCGTGCCGGTATTGGCGCCCTGTGGAACGGGGACGGCCTGATTAGACTTGGAACAAGAACGGCCAGCGATAGGCGCATGGGAAAAGGGCGCCATACGAGAGTGAAGCCACTGAACAAGATCAATGGGACGCAGACCATGTGGATGGCGACATTGACCGAGTTATCGTGATATGCACCGTACTTGTGATTCGGTCAGCAGCGGCCGAGACGGACGCCCCGGATGGTATGGGATGGTCGGGAGGGCATGACAAGTATGGGCATAATGGGCATAGTGAGCACGATGGGCATAGCCGGAGGCGTGAGAGCTTACAAAGGTGAGCTGTCTCTCGAGGTTGAGGGCCATTCCAGACGATGGGCGAGAAGGCGTTCCAAGAGGCTCCGAGTCAGCGACGGTGGGGGCACTTGGTGATGAGCTCGAGTGTCTTGTTCCTGGCTCTGACCGAACCTATACTGCGAGGTAGAGAACCGAGTGTTGCGGCTACATGTGTAGATTGATCTACCTACCTGATGTGTATGTCGATGCCGTGGTAGTTGGATGGGGTCAAATGAGGTTAGGAGATATGTACCTATTTACCTCAAACAGGCTTAGTAGATTTAGGGGCTCACTCTGCTTATTACATAAATACTATATGATGCATACCTAATATTGCGTGGAAGATGTACATGTTGAGGCTCATGAACCTTGCACTAACCTATGTACATTAGACTTTACACCTCTACTTCAAGTTCAAGTTCTTTGTACTTCGTACCTACCTACTTTAATCCAGCCTACCTGCATGAGGTAAGGTAAGGTACCTCCTAGCGACAGCCTTCCCTTGTCCCCATTCAAACTGTGTATCCTCACTCGAGCTGAAAGCCCTTCCCGTCTTCGCATCTTCGTGTCTTCGCATCTTCGCATCTCCCATGTACTGATCCTCAACAGCGCCAACCACCACGGAAGGGCAAGCACCGCGCGCCTGTATCGACCCTATGAGGTTTCTCTCTCCTTGGTCACCTCTCTCACTGCTCTTTTTTCCGATACCCCAGCCATCTCCTTCTCTTCTTATCTAATTAGCTTTGTTTATTGCGCCAGACATTATCAACCGTAATTGCGTCCACGCTGCCAGTGCGCGTCACAGCGTCACCTCGTCGCTCGTTGTCTGCTCCCGAACTGTCGCCGAGAGTCTGCCTGCTCCACGATCTTTATGGTATGGCATTACGAACCTGAATAATACTGCTGCCGCCATCTTGCACCTTGGCGCAACGCGCCCGCGCCCCGGCCTTGCCGACCCTTGCGACCCTCGCGAACTTCGAATACCTCCCCTATATCGTCTGGTCAACCGGGCTAGTCGAAGATCCTTACGCGTATGATCCACCGTGGCGACGACAATCACGGCCGCCGAGCGAAGAACAAGTCGATCCACGGTTGATACGGTTACCCGACCATGTTCTTCCTCTACAATCTCGAGCGCAGAGTGACACTGCACCCCTCGTACTTCGGAAAGAACATGCACGAACTGGTAACTGGCAAACTACTCAAGGATGTCGAGGGCACCTGTACCGGGAGCTATTACATCATCTCCATTATGGACACCTTTGATATCTCCGAAGGGCGTATTCTTCCGGGCAGCGGACTCGCCGAGTTTACTGTCGGCTACCGTGCTGTGGTCTGGCGGCCCTTTAAAGGCGAGACGGTGAGAACTTCTTTGTCGCCGTCTGTCGGTCCTGCATTCTCACAAGACTCAGGTGGATGCCGTGGTTGTGTCCGTGAATCAGCATGGCTTCTTTGCTGAAGCTGGTCCTCTCCGCATCTTCGTCTCAACACACGTAAGTATCAATGTGTAGTCTACGTGCGACCAGGGAAAGAGAGAGAGCGAGAAGTTGACAAATCCCCATCATCAAGCTGATACCCCAAGACACCAAATGGGATCCCAACGCCACGCCCCCTCAATTCACCAACAACGAGGACACCACGATCGAGGTAGGGACTCACGTTCGCGTTAAGATACTGGGTACTCGAGCCGAGGTTGGTGAGCTTTGGGCCATTGGCAGCATCAAGGAAGACTACCTTGGGTATGCGTCTTCCTGCCGTATTTAAACACACAGACGCTCGTTGGCTGACTCCAAATCTAGCACGCTGCAGGTTTGATGTGAATCAGACCTTTAATCATGGATATCGACTAAGAGCTAGTCGGGTCCTGGTTTTTAATAGACTGTCTGTCTCGACAGTAAGCAACTGTGTGGGGGCTACCATAGCCAGATCTTATAGGACAGACCCCACCTACGCGGTAGACTTGCAACAGCGTTTCCAGTACTTATTCATAAGGTAAAAGTCCAACTACTTACTCAAGGAAGTCCTATCACCAACCATGTCGCCTATCGCCCATTTGAGCTCCGCCTCCCACGGCATATCGCACGTTGCGTGGCTTGCGTCCTAGCCTTGCGCCATGTTGGTTGGGTTTAGCCAGGGACAGTGTGACTCCGGGAGGGCGCTAGAAGGGATAGGTGCTAGATTAGCACGGCACGGTCATCTTAGACAGCAATATGTCTACTCCTTGAGCTTCTCTAGCAATGAGCCTTGAACGGAAGGAAGGGACAGTTTCGCCACCCGCGCAAAAACATCCTTAGGTATACAGAACTCAGGCTAAACATACGACCAGCAAGATTATCGCTAGAATGTAAGATAAGTGTCCGATTATTGTAGCCCATGGCCAGGTTCAGGATGCTGAAACCCGATCTTGACCTGTTTCGTTAATATAAAATACTTGTACAATACCACTCGTCAATGGTGTAAGTAGGCGGTTCTTGTTCCTGTTGTTCTTGTCGGTGTTAGTGCAGTAGTCTACAACGCCTATGGGCCGCAAGCCAGCCACCCTCTTGAAGGGCATTAGGGGCGTGTTAGGCCAGCTTATATGTGGTGTATGAGGATCGCCATACAAAAGGCTATATCTTAGCCCAACAAATTCTACTGAACTAGGACCCTTTCGCGGGTTGGGGGTTTATGTGATTGTACGTCCATACGAAGTACTAACCGTATCTTAAAAACGCTTCGTGGACGCTTATTCCTTCTTTGCCGCTGGTGTTACGAAGGTATATGTGAGAACATGACGTGTTTTTCCTGCCGGCGGATCATGTTGTCGAACTGCGAGGAGGCGGGTATAGAAAATAATCACCGAGGGCTTTGTCACGGTTCCTACGACAGAGAGCAAGAGTTCAGACCACCTAATGGATCACCTGATTTATCATCTATTGACCTATTCTACCCTTTTTTTTTTTTTTTTTTCCTGCGAGGGGGCATCTTCTGCAAATTCGGCTACGTGACGCCTTTGCAACTCGTTGTCCTACATTCCGGCTTCGATCCCGGCCCTATGGATGGCTTCAATACTATTAAAGCCGTTGTGGGGGTCCGGCTCAACGGCTTTTCGGCCTTTAGAGTGTCATCCTCTCGCTATATGGCTACCACTTTCCCTGTTAATCTATCAAGTGAATTGCAAGCCTTGTTGAATATATCTCTTCCAGAGTGCGAGAGAGCCTCTGTCTACTTTTAAAGGGCCCTATACTGTTTCGAATGTCCTGTAACTTCCTAAGGGTATACCAGGTTATTTCGGGCGGCACAGGGCTCTGGAGGCTCCTGGGGTCTATAGATTTAGTTTCTGGTAGATAGACCTCCATCTGCTGTTACAGACACCAAAATCGGGACCCAATTGGTAGCATCAGAGTGCTCCCTAGGGCCCTTTGCAGTTGTTGACAACCCTACGTTTAAGGCTTCGTTGAATAAATCGGTCAACCCAATAGGATCCAGCATGGGCCTGCTTTTTCAACAGCTCTTCAGAAAATCGCCCACCTTCTAGCGGTAACAGGTCTTGCCAGCCTTCTCATACTTCAATAAGGTCTTCAAAAAGAAGCTCTCAAGTTTTAAAGGTAGGAGATGGTCTGCTTTGTGGGCTTCGTGGCGACTGACACCACCTCGAAGCCTTCAGGATAGATTGGCTTGTGGAATCTCGTATTCATGGGCCGCAGTGCGTTGTGACATACTATTTTGGACCGTTGCAATTACAGCCTTCGCCCGTTCAGCATTTTTGATCAGCATCGGGATTTTGGTAGTTAAAAATGGGGTTTTTTTTTTGGTTAAATCAATAAAAAGTGCGAGAGTATAGGGCTTGGTTGACAGCTATTTTGTTGATCCATTAGGTGGTGTGATCCATTGGATGGGTCCAGATTCTAGTAGCTTAGGCTTTTTGGTTTAGATACTGTTCCCAACCCACGGAGAGTATTGCATCGTCTTTGGCGAGAACTTCGTTCTTCATTTTATCCTGGTACGCCGCCATCTTGTCCGCATACTCAGGGAAGGCAACACCGAGTATCCGAATCGCCAAGAGTGCAGCATTCGTCGAATTTCCTATGCCGACCTATTAAATATTAGGGATTAGTGATTTCTGTGTATGGCAAGGAGGTCCCCAGCGAGCCTCAGACATGTCATGCTAGAAATGAAGGATAAAAGGGGTCTAAATCCATACCGTTGCGCAAGGAATTCCGCGGGGCATTTGCACAATGGAGAGTAGACTATCCATGCCGTCGAGAACGCTAGCCCTCACAGGAACCCCAATGACAGGGAGTGCTACCTCGCTCGAGATCATTCCAGGGAGACTAGTTGTTTCGAGATCAGTAGCTACTTCCTTGAATAAGACGTAAGACACTTAGGAAATTTTGGTAGATGTTTTTTTTTATAGCTTTATGAGAAGCATTCACTTTGAAGGCCCCATTCATAGCTAGGTTCCAATAGTGAGCAGGTGGGAAAAATACTCACTGTGCGGCGCCTCCAGCTGCGTCCCGAGATCATAAGTCAGCATAATTTGGAAACAAGGAGTCGAAAAGATGTTTCTTTAGTTGGGAAGGATAATCATAGATGAAAAACGGTAGCAACTTACCAGCTGCAATAATCACCTTGCATCCGGATTTATTCATCTCGGCGGCAAAAAGCATCATATGATGGGGTGTGCGATGTGCTGACGTGATTCGAACCACGAAGGGAACGCCAAAGTCTTCCAGGACTTTGAGTCCCGCACTGAGGGTCCCTAAGTCTACCCAGAAATCAGAAGTCAGTGGTTATCATTTCCGAGAGAATAATTAACTCTCTCATAAGTATGCAGGAGTGACGACAGTAAATGATTCCAAGTCGGGGGAAAAGATGCAGAATGCTAACCAGAGTCGGAACCCATTGTGACCGCCACCAACGGAGTTGGCCCAGACTGTGAATTGGATTCTCCAATTGCCTCTGTTAATCCAATCCGCTCCGCTCTGATCATGTCTACGCATCGGGTGAGGTGACTAGTTCGCTCGGAAAGTTTTTCGAGGGAGGAGTGACCCCAAGCTGTTATATGCCCAATTTTTCGTCCCGGCTTTGACTCCTTACCGTACAAGTGTAATGCTGCGTTGGCGTGCGGGTGATAGAAGCCGGCAACCAAGCCGACAAGTCTATCGTGGGAATGGGGCTCTGCACCGCCTAGTATGTTTAACATCAGAGCGGACGGAAATTGGGGGATAAAGGAAAATTCAGGCGAGGGGACTCTATCTAATATAGCATCGAGCTGGGCCCGAAACTGAGATCTTTGTGGCACCAGTTCAATAGTCAGATGGCCAGAATTATGAGGCCTAGGAGCAACCTACTGGGCCAGTCAGCGTGTGTACATAGGCTGTAATACCTTGCCGAAAAGGGCTGAGAATATTTCCCTACCTCGTTAACGAGGATCTCGTCGCCAACCAGAAACAGTTCAACGGCAAATACACCTCTTCCCCAGAGATGACTAACAACATCACATGCGACCTTTTGGGCCTTCTGTATGATGCCCTCGGTGATGTTGCGAGGTGGGAAAAAGACCTAGAAAATGTTAATGTAAGCAGCCATTATTATACCGTATCAATAGTGTAGGTTACCTTGGTGCAGATGCTGTCTTCATGTATCGTCTCAACGACAGGATACGGGTAGACTTTCTTCAGAGTATCGTTGTCATCTTCAGTTCGCATTACCATAACTGACAGTTCCATCCGAAAAGGCACGAACTTCTCGGCATACAGCGGTTGGTCGCCCATTTGCGCGGCCGCGCTCTCGATATCATCGACACCGCGAACTTTGAAATTGCCACGGCCATCGTAAGACCCCTTGGCACCCTTCAACATGAAGGGAAAGCCAAAGTTTTTAGCAGCTTGCTCGATAGATGCGATACGAGCATCGCCGGATTCGATGGCCACTTGAGGAGCAACAGGGAGTCCGTTCTTGGCGAAATATTCCTTCTGCTGAAATTTGTCTTGTATCAGACGAATGGTCTTGTAAGAAGGGTGGACAGGCACCCGCTTCATGATAGTGCCGTGTCCATCCGGAGAGGGCACTTCGACGCCTTTGGTTGCGATCTCCTCCAGTACATCACACTCCACATGCTCGATCTCAACGGTCAGAACATCGCAGCGCGAAGCTAGGATTTTAATCTTCTCAGGGTCCTTGAACGATCCGGTGACATGAAGACCGTTTTGACTGATCTGCTTAGCGGGGCAGTCTTCCGCATCCAGGACTGCAATGGTGATACCTAAGGGAGCAGCAGCTTGGCAGAGCATGCGGCCCAGTTGGCCTTGAAATTGGAAGTCAGCAACTTATATAAATAGGTAGATAAGGTATGCATATTGAAGATGTTGCCTACCTCCGCCCAGCAGGCCGATAATAGGGGTCTTGGCCATGATTGGTATGAAGAGGGTCGAGCTTGGGTATACTGAATTAACGTCATTAATACCCCCAGGAAAAGAGAATGGGACAATTATGCCGACAAGTTACCTACATAAGATTGGGAGAAGCGTTACTATTGGCTCGCTTACATAGGGTGGAGGTAGCATTCAACACCTCAAGCAGCACCAAGCCTCACGCCACACCGTGTCAACACAGTTATTGTGGTTGATTTCGGACGAACCTCTCTCTAGAAGTAGCCAATGAAGCTCAAATAGAGTTTTAGGGGTAGCGGATATAAACTTTTCAACCTCCCTTTCCTCGAGATAGGTGCCTAGGTTAGGTACTTACTTGTGCTCTTGGAAGTCAAAGCTTTCCAATTAGCGCCTAAAAAACTAGGATTTCTTCTACTTTTAGACAGCTGCTTCCGGGTTGAATTGCTTGATATGCTACTTTGTAGCAGTTATTTCAATGCAAAGTACTTTGTACGCTTTATTTATCCAACCAAATTTGGCGAGGGATCGGAGCGTCGGGCTAGTGGCGCGAACGCCCTCGTCAAGCGCCATCCGCGTGGCTGCGCCTGCCCCGAACATGGTGCCCCGAACATGGTACCCCTCCGAGGGTTCTTCTTCATCTTGGCAAATGTCAGCCGGCTCGGAATAGTCATGTCAGATCTCGATAAAGAGCTGGACAGAAGAGAAAAGATAGGAGAAAGGCATACAGGTGCGGAGTAGAAATACAGAAATGGGGTGCTCTGACCAGGTACTTTGGCTATAGGTACTATGGCAATTGAAGAACATGTCACCGTTAGCCTCTAGCCTGGTAGCCTACATGTAGTTGGGGATAGTATTGAAGGTGGTAGATGTCAATGGTATGTAGTTATACCTGTTAAAGTACAAGTATACATGTACCTAGATAGGTGCGCTAAGTGAACAATTCTCCGCAAAGTGCTGTTTCTTACCTAAAGAAAATGCCTGCATACCTCAACTCCATGTGATAGCTAATGCAGCTGTAGCTCTGCATGGCTTGCAGAAAATCGTGATGAATAATGCAAAACAATTGGCCATGCTATATTTTGTCACAGCATACTCATTCTCCTACCCCACCATATCTCTGGATGCTAGGCTCTATGCTAAGTAAAAGGAACTAGGTAGTTGTACACTCTAGAAGTTCAACTGTTGCCTATAAGTATACACCTGATTGACCTCCGAAACTGTTGAAGTGTACTACCATACCTTATACGTTTAACGTGGTCCATCATGTATATACATATATACTATGTAGTCCCACCAGTACCTATTACAGGTAGGTACATACATGTAGTGTACACTAAGGTAGGTGATAGCGCCTGTACCTTTGGTCCCCTACGTACTGCCTACATGGTGGTGGATACCTAGGTACTGCTACGCACATGCATGGGAGTTAAGAACGCAACTTGATAGTAGCGTAGCAGTAGCTTTCTCTTTGATTGGTTCCCCCTTGTAGTAGTGCCTGTTCCTGCATCAACAAGCATAACACCAAGGGTCTGAAATGTAGTGCAGATTACATAGGTAGTACGAAGTATTGATTGGGAAGTAGATGCCCAAGCATGCCCGTGACTGCGTTGCATTGCTACGTCCCGTTCGCGTGGCTCTTTCCGATTTATTGAAACATCAGCCGGAGCATCAGGGCTCCAATAGTTCCTACCCTGCTGTGTGATGCGTGCCTGCCTGACAACAGCGTGCTGGGACAAAGCCATCCTGATTAGCTTAATTATCTTGTCGCCGCCAAATTTTGCCCTTCCTTGTCATTGGCCCCCCCTCTCGCCCCCTTTTTACTTCAATATTAGTCGGCTGCCCGGCAGATATTTGCCTGGTTAATAGTTTGCTGGCATTCCCCAGCAAAAGTCTACAACACTGTCGCGTTGGAACACAGGGATCCCGACGTCCAATGTGTCAAAGCTAAAGGCTGAGACACGGGTTCGAATACCTACCTCTCATATACCCACCCACATATCGCATCACAGCACATCGTATAACGGGCGTCGCCGCGCAAGGTTGTCAACCTTTGTTGATCAGCAGACAGCTGATACGCAGCACAAGAAAAAGACCAGGCGGGAAGAAAGAGAACGGACGGACGAACGAACGAACGAACGAACAAGAAGTGGTACCGACTACCCTCGGGGGAAACCGTCTCGGCCTGGATGCCATCAACAAAACCTGGGCGTCGCATAACCATACATCAAGGAGTAGCTGTCACCGTGGCCACTCTCCGCTGACCGAGTAGACGGACATGGAATCCTTGCCAACCACCGGCAAGCAGCCGTCCCTCTTCCACGAACCATCTCATCATCTTCTGTTTGATGGCTTTAGCTGGTTAGATGACAATGATGACCTCGACCTTCGCCTGACGCTCGACGATCACCATGTAGATATGAAATCGTCCCGGCCCGTAACCACCACTGGGGCCTCGTCGTTGTTTCGCCGTCGCTTGTCCGTCAATAAATTATCGTTGGGCCGCTCCTCCGTCTCCTCTAGTCGCCCGGGCACCAAAGACTCCTCCTCCACGCAGCAGACTCCCATAACAGCCCACGCCCGCCGTAAATCTCGAGCTTTCTCTCTCATGACCTTGAAGCATAGCCCGCAGGCATCCATTGCATCAATCGACGTAGCTGCGTCTCATTACCAGGACCCTGAAGCACGCCACAAACTTCGCGCTTATTTAGCCTCACCACAAAAGTTTGACGAGGCACTAGAGTTTGGATTCCCTGCCAACAATGTCCACTCCACCATTTTATCGAAGGGCGCATTAAGAAAGAGTAGAAGCTTCTCGCGGGACCTATTCATGGCAAGCTCAGAGAAACTCAAGACGTTTCTCGCTGACGACCATTCCTCTGTTTATAGTCAGGAAACTTCGATTCCTGACTCCGAATCTCCAAGGACACCCCATACACCTGAAGCCCAACCACCTGTTACCAAGCCCTTCCATTTCCCAAGCAGCAGCGCTCCTTTCCCACCGAAACCCTCCGAGTGTTCTGGACAGGGTGCTATTACTTCTCGTGAAATGACGTTGCGAATGACGCTGACGCGACCTGATCTACGATCTCATCAAGAGGAACCCTGTGTCTGGCCAAACAATCTCACCCCACGTCTACACAGTTTTTCTTCTCATTCGAGGCCTCAGTCACGGCCGTCCAGACTTGAATCGCCCTTGCCGGCCTCCGCTAGCAAAGATGCTACGAAAGAGGATATGGACCAGATTTTCGCTGACATTGACCGGGAACTAAGCTCATCTTCGGAAGGAGTGGTCAAGCGTTTATGGAACCGGGTACGCCGAGGCTAATCAAACTCCCTGCTTCGGTGCAAATTCCACCCTCATATGATAGATCAGTTATTCTTCAGTGGATTACTTCAGGCTGAATTCATCCTCACATGTTGATGGCATGTTCCATTTTCGCCTTCACTCATTAAAAAAACGGTCTCGATTGCATTTTATTGCAATGCGGGATGCCACATGTTCAGCTTCCTCTCCCCTTTTCATTCCTTTATATGTGTCTCTTAAGTATGCTCTTACCTGTGTTAAATTGGGAGAGGCTATATTGGCTGGCGTTCAGGTATCTCAGCACTTTGTTTTCATGGCGTGGAGTTGGGAGCTTGCTGAGGGCATTTCCGAGCGGTTGTGATCCTAAAATCTACTAGAAAGGACCGGACATATTGATTTCGCCAGGGCTAGCTTGATGGGGACACTTTATGTATTATGTAGACAGCATAATTTGTGTGTTAGCCTAGCTATTATCGTGGCAGGGCTCGTGGCTCAAGAATGTAGCTCCTATGAATACTTCAATCCGGGCCCTTTGGATGTCTCATCGACGGTCGCCATTTATCTACACCTCCCCTGGAGGTTGGCCTCTCGAAACCAAACTAGTCGCCTTGTCAAGTGAATATTAGTAAGGGCTTACGTGATGTGGGTGAATGCGATGCACGGGCTCTCGCAACATGAGACAAATAGTGATATCTAAACTGTAATAATGAGCGCATGGATGGATCTAAGAATGTCCTGTCTTACCTGTCTCGCGATACCATCTTGACGTGCGCGTACCGCGGTCGAGACTTTCCGTTAAGGCCCGCGCCACTATTCTCTCTTAGCCCGCCTGCTCAAGTTGCCTGGCTTCTATTTCTCTCTGCGTTAAGCGAGTTAGTACCCCTTGTCTCTCAAGTCCGCGCTGGGTGCGCTTCAAGCGGCATGTACGCGATACGCCATCTGATATTACCAGAAAGGTTTCTCCCCTTTCGGGGGAGACCGGCTGTTCGGGGGAAGTTAGGAAGGGCGCCTCGTTTAACCTGCCTTGCCCTTGCCGAAGGCCTCGCGGGTGCCGCCTGCATGACCTTGGGTGCAGAGGCGACGAGCACGATGTTGGATGGACGGGATAGATAGCGCAAGTGACGATGGAATGAGAGAAATGGCAAGTAGAGAAAGTTCAGGCGGTTGAGTTGAGTAAGTGGGAAGGGGAATTCCCATCTTGATGTCGTAGGATCGAGGCTCTATCTACTCCATCACCGAGGTGTCCGTGTTTGTCTCTCTGCTTCCCTCGCGCGAACATGGTTTACTAAACTTAACGTTATTCGTTGGCTGTGCCGTTCTTAGGGCGCACAGAGAAGCTGTGTTAGTAAATGTACGCGGCTCTAAGGCATGGCGATGTGAACTCAAAAGGAACTGGCGACGAAACTGCGAGAATACGTAGGTACCCAAGGTATGATCATGTGAGGGGGCTGAAGCTGTTGGGAGCGAGGAGGGTTCGTTACTTCGGCGATTTAAAACTGCACAAGATTACCTCTTGAAGACTTGATTATCACTTTATAGAAACTTATAGCTTACATGGAAATCCTACATGTCCTACACCATACTCATAATTAACACTGTTCATATACATCTAGCCAAAATGATCTGTCCCAAGTTTCCCCCAATCGACGCCAATGCTCCCCTTTCTTAGTAATGCACAAGCGCCTGCCAATCTCAGTAGCGGAACCATGAACAGGCTCGCTGCCATTGGAACGCGCAAATGTGACGGATATGCACATATTTCTTTCTGGCAGTAGTTCAGTCTACTCTTGCCTTTAAAAGCTCAATGCGGAAGCTGGGATCCGAGCAATCCCTGGTGCCCAAACAATGGGCGTCCCATCAATTGTTTCTTCAGATCTCATCATCACTGGCGTCGCCCAAAAGCTCACCCTCATCTTCATCGACAATCGCATAGTCTCCTCTCCCACGGGCAAAGCTGTCTCTCGTTGTAAACCTCCGCGGGCCAGTCGATCGCAACCAACTGTAACGACCACCACCCTCTCCTCTGCTGCTAAGCCTCGTGAATGTGGAACTTACCGTCCGCCAGATACTGGAGGCTAACAAGGGCAAAGCACCGATGACAGCAACGATGGCTGAGACGGCAATAACAGGATATTTAATCCACGGTGAGTCGTTGTCGAGACTACCTTGCTCACCTAAACGAATCTGGCCGAATTTACCCTGCCAATTGTTGTAAACCCACCAGCCCACGAGAGCCGCCACGATAACAGGAATAACAACGGCAAAGAAAATGGCGACCCCAGACACGCCGTGCTTTTTCTCGAACTCTTTTTCGTGACCGGGACAAGGATAGGACCTGAAGACTTTGTCTGGATCGAAGGTACCACCCTTACATGTTGTCAAGGGAATTCGACGGAGACCAGTGCGCTCGTGATACTCGATGGCTTCCGGATCATCTCGACATACTTGTTCGGGATCCTTGGGTCGGAGACCGTCGACAAGCGTGCAGTAATTATGGGAGTCGAGCTCGAAGTTATAGTCGCTGACGAGCACGGATATTAGTTCATGTTACTACTTAGGAGCAGTTGGGTCTCTGGCAGCTTACCATTCATAATCCTGTCGTGTGCACTCGCAAGTCTCGAAACCGTACACTGACTGGAGCTTTTCGTCATTGTAGCACGTCCTATTCCTCTTCTTGCGCAGATACTGATTCCTGCGACCGAATAGACAACCGTTGGGCTGCAAGGGGTGTTCAGGAGACCATAGCTCGTAATCGGACTTGTCCAGGTCTTTTTCATCGTGTACGCACGGTCTATCAGTCAAACCGGAGAAGTCGAGGTTGACAGTGAGAAGCTTTCCCCCCTTGTGCCCCCAAAGAATGAAATTCCGAGAAGATCCGGATCGTAGGGTGGTGATATCAGTTATGATTACTTCAGAATCATGAAAATCCTTTTCTTGCCACGTCTCGCCACGGTCGAGCGAATAAGACACTGATTTGGTTTTTGTGGTTCTCTGAGCAAGAACAACAATAGAGCCCTGGTCCCCGACTGACCATATCCAGTTGCCCTTCTTCACTTCCTTCCAACTCAAGCCAGCGTCATGTGTCATGAAAGTATCGGCATCTTTTGCATTACCGAGAATAGGGCCCACGTTTCCAATGCCGAGCATTAGCCCAATAGCGGACTCGGAAGAAAATGGCTTCCCACGATCCACTCGCTCAGTGTAGCCATGGAGATGGAGAGCGCAAAATGCATCACCTTCCCGGCTAGAGCACGTGTAGGACTTGCCTTCGGCATCCTTTTGAGGGGGTGGAAGGAAGGACCATAGGGCTCCGTCGTTGTGGCTGATCCTAGTTTGAAGGTTCTTCGGTTCCGAGTCGCTGTCCTGATTCCCAACAGTATTCACGAGCACGACACCCTCTAGGCCGAGCATTTTCTCAAAGTCAACGTACCATCCATCGTCCGCATTGACGCCAGAGATACTCATGACGTAGGACGTGCCATTGGAGTTACTTTTGAGTATTGAACCATGTCGGCGGCTCTTCTCGGTTTCGGTAGCAACAAAAAGGTTGACGGCATGTGTAGAACTATCTAGGACGGTGTAGGCATTTTGATGAGAGACCTGAAAGTTGAGTGGGAAGTGTGCATGGGCATACGTCTTTCCATCGACACTGGCTAGGGCATTTAATGTACCCTCAGTTGTGTTCTCAGTTGCCACTACAATGAACTCGGCCATGGTTGCAAACCTCGTAATGTGCTCTAAGGCGACAGTGAACTCGTATGTTGAAAACTCATCCATATATAGCAGCCGAAGCGGGTTATCATCCACATCGTGGTTTTCGCGTACTCTGGCAGAGCATATGATCTGCGATTTTTTGCGAAAGCTATATGCCTTGGAGCCCGTGAATTCACACCGGTCCACATAGCGCTTTAAAGTGTGCCAGTTATCACCACGATCGGTTGAAAGCGAGGCCTCGAGGTAGCATTTATCTCCAGTACATTTTTGACCATGCCATATCAGCCACTCTGGCTGATCCGGATGGAATGAGAAGGGTGAAAATTCTGAATGTTGATCTAATGGATCTGGTGCTTCGAATGAATCAATGCTCTTGCCTCGATCTGTTGTATAGTATACTTCGCGTTTTGTAGTAAGGAAGAATGCCATATCTTTGACGTATTCATGAGCGATGATGGCATATATATCCTTGCCTTTCAGCTCCTTTGGTGTATCCCAAGTCTTACCGTGATCGTGTGTAATCAAGATATCGCCGGCGCCACCAAACAGTTTTTCGGGCCTTGCAATGATTGTCTCGTCATCATAACTACTCAGTTCGCTACGCTCGAGGTAATGCTTTTCGAAGCGATCAAAGTCACCCTCGAAGTCTTTAAATATGACAGCGACCTCGCCATTGTTGTTGTTTGGACGTGACTTGGCATCAGAGCATTTCCACTCCTTCTGCTTGTCTTTCTGGTCACCACCTGTGCGCTTACACTCGTTTCCAGGAATAAGCCGCCAGCCGGATGTGCCCTCAAACATTTCCTCAGGGTCATCTGTTTTGCAATCGTCCTTAGAAGGGCGAACAGGCCCTTTCAGCTTGCATTCATTATCCTCAAGGACGAAATTAAAGTCGCACTCAAAATCCGAGTTGGTGCATTCGCAACGAGATGTCTCTGGTGTTGGCTCTTTGAACTCCTTTTTTATGAAGCATTTCGCGGTTTTCTTCCGTCGATAGAACTTCTGGGTGTGCCCCATCACACAACTGGGAGTGCCGTCGCTATCCTTCCGCGCGTACCACTCTTCCATATCGCTCTCCTTGCATGTATCCTCGTGTAGGCCCTCAAAGTCGATGGAGACAACACTGTAGGTAGGTGATTCTGTTTCCCCAGTCCGACCGGTAAGCAGAAATTTTAGACTGGTCGAGTCTTGTGTTGTCGTAAGAGTCCAAGGGAGGATACTGATATCGTCGGGTAGCTTGGTTCTTTTCCAGCTTTTGCCATGATCTAACGAGTACTTGATCTCTTGTACATCTGCCTTCTTGCTGTCCTCTACAGCTAAGAGGATGGACCCTTGGTCACCGAATTCGTATTTATGTGGCTTTTTGAGTCCTTCGGTCCATGTCTTCCCAGCATCATCAGAGATATAGAGATTAGACTCCCAATAATCTTTCAGAGATTTGCCAGGGTTACCATTGCCCATCACCAGGCCGGGTGCTGGGCTTGAAAAGACTGCACCGGTATTCCTCAGCTCTGTGATGGAGTGGAGGTGAATATTCTCATTATCTGTTTTGATCGCCTCAAATGTTCTACCATCGTCAAAAGTGATCTTTGTTTTTATTTTTTTCGGGGCCGAGTCTTTTTCCACCTCCTCCCAATTATCGACTTGGTTCACTAAGAAGATGCCCTGAATCCCGGTTACTTTTTCAAAATCGACATATGCTTGCTGGTTGCGGTTTGTGTGCTCGATAGTTCTCGTAAAGTAGGTGCCGTTGGAGTTGCTAGTGAGCAATGTGCCCATGGGTGTCGACGTGCGTTTGCTCGAGCGAACATCAATCTGAATGCTGTAATTCGTGCTTTCTAGAACAGTGTATGCAGTCTCGAGGAGTGGGTGATCTTGTGGGAGGATAGCGCGATGCCATAATTTGGTGTCGTCGGTCACAAAAAGAGCCATTTCAGCACTGCTAGGAGAGGATGCGGCCACCAACAAGAATTTCTTCACTTCGACTAGGCTGACAACACCCCGAACTGGTGCGTTGCCGTTCAAATTGACCTCTTTTTCATCCAGTGTATCCCCACTATCGAGAGCCTTAAAGTACGTGTCGGATACATAGAGACGGTTCTCGGCCTGAGGGGAGAACAAGCCAGATCTCACGACACACATGACCCGGGTGGCATCCAGAGCGGACTCTCCCGTTGTAAAGATGGGGGATGACTTGGCCCACCAGCAGCCCTGCGTTTGCCTGCGGAGTAGTTTTGCCTTCTGGTCAAAGCCGTTGGTAGTATACATGGTCAGTTCTTCGCAGAAGAGGCCCTCGCACTCCATACCGGTAAACAAAATCTTGTCCGGGTCGTCGGCATGAAAGGCCATCCAGTTACCGAAGGTTTCGGCAAAGTCGCTGGTGTAGGCGTCTGTGTAGAACTTTTCCCACGTTTCCCCTCTATCTGCCGTCTTCCAGTGTACGTTGCCAAGTGTGAGAACGTATGCACGATTTGGGTCGTACTTGTGCATGACAAGAGCAAAGCTCTTGTCGTGGTCAATGCCCTTCGCCTGGTCCCATGTGGCACCTCCATCTGTAGATCGCCAAAGAGTGCGAGGGCTTTCGGCTTCTTGAAACAAGATGACGTTGGAGCCTGGGAAGTAATTGGGGTTGTTCGGGGGGCTCTTCAGCTGCTTGACTACGACTGTGGGCTCGTCTTTTGCGTGTACGGTCGAGACTGTCGAGAGTAAAATGGCCAGGAGTAGAAGGGTAGACCACCACATTGAGGTGGCCGCGCCCATAGATCTTAGGGACCTCATGGTGCTACAGGTAGAGGCGGAGCTGAGACAACCATAGCAAGATCCAGAAGCGATACGCGGAAGGCGAACAGCTGGACTACCGGGCGGCGAAACGGCGGACTATGTCGATGATGTGGTTGATGATGTTGATGATGATGACAACAGCAGCGATGGGGGGTGTGGCTCTTTATGGTTCTCAACACATGAAGTTGATGGTAATAGTATGAAATGCAGTACGAGTGGAGCAAAGAGAAGGCGAAGATGAGAAGGAGAGGTATGTAGGTAGACAGGCGTGAAGAGACGGTCATCAACTCCGGCACGACGAAAAGTAAGTTGCGACAGTATGCAAGGCGTCCTCAGCTCTTCGCCGCGTCACCGATAACAGAAAGATAGTGTACCTATGTAGGTATCTGGCTAGCTACTTTTAGGTACCTGTATCTGGTATCTGGATACATGTACCTCCTTATGTTCCTTCCCACATGTAGCTCCGGGCCCAGGTATTCTGCTCGGGTCTGTCGGGAACGGCTCGACCATGGCTAAATCCAATATGGTGCGCCCATGGACAAAAGGTACGGGGTACTTTGGAGCTCAAATGCTCTGGACGTGTCGACATGTTTATATAAATATTTACTATTACTTTGAGGGCCCGGTCGGCTATAATACATATAAAGTGGACCAGTGGGGCTCCAAGGATACTATGTGCACCCAATAGAATAATAAAATAATGCTCGGATAATAGCATTATTAGGTACGAAGTACTTCGTATATATAAATATAGTGTGGCCTATGGAGGCTTCATAGTACACATCTAATCTGATACAGGAAAAGTGGAACATTAGCATTCCTGCATTAACGCATACACCTAATAAAGCTATTATCCAAGTACCTACTTTGTAATGACTGTGTTGCCATTCAACATATTACGCCTACTATATAGGTAGTTGGGTATATGACACAATCTCGTTATTCTACTGAGCAGTATTGGAGGAGGGCTAGGACAGTTGACTTGGGTAATAATATAGGTACCTATCTTATGTTCAAGTTCTTCTTCTGGTAGCATGTGTAGATACGAAATAGGTACTTAAATACATGTACGAGGTGAAACGTCCCACCTATCTAAAACAACAGCTCCTACCCTGCGGACGCACTAAGGTAGGTATTACCTTGTGTAATTTGAGGAGATACGGCGAGAAACAGTGTAGGGTCCATCAATAGACACCGTAGAGCTGCAGCCTGCTAACTAGAAATGGGATACAGTACCCAATCGCGGTCGGGACTTACCCAGACTCGACTGGTGCCGGATTCACGTGTTTTGGTCTAGGTAACGGCCGCATATACCTGGGGCTAGATATACGCTAAAACAGGGCCAGCTGTGGCACGTTGTATACCTATGTTCTCTTGTAGCTGGCGGTATCCTAGGTACCTGAGATACATATGTAGGTAATGTTGTTTTGAAAATATGTATAAGTACTAGTACTACTATTATATGAGAGGTCAATTGCAGCTCTCATATACTCTCCGTGCCTACCTACCTATGCATACTATAAAGTAAAACGAAAAAGAATAAGAATAGAAATAAAAAAGAGCTCTACTGCAAAGGCGCACCTACATAATGATTGCTTGTCAGGATAAGCTACGTTCCTGCATTAACTACCTACCTACTAAGTACCTAACAAAGTACTGAGTACCTAGGTACATAATCTGTATGCCATCTTGATTGAACTTGCGTTCCCAAGCCCACAGTGGTTACCTTAAGTACCTATAGATATTGTGGTAGCCTACTTCGTACACCTGTAGATACATGTAAGTAGGGTAGCAGGTGGTAGGTAAACATTGAATACATACATGGTGGTATGCACTAGTGTAGTACAAAGTATCTGCACTACAATGTACACTACCGTAGGTATGACTTCCAAGGTTGATAACCAGTTAGTTTATAGTGTACTGGACCCCTGTGACGCGCATGAAGCAGCCCAGTAGCGCGGTGGGCCCTACGCTAGGGTAGGTACTGCTCTCGACTGCCTGCCCTAACCGAATATATTATATTCCATCCTACTGTACTTCGTACAGTGCTATATAGACGACTCCTTCATCGTTGCCGCATTTTTACCTACTTCTTACCCTCCTCCTGTTGTTTTTCGCTGTCTGCTTCTTGTTCTCCTCTGTTTACATTAGCGCATATGTCCCATCTGCTCACGCGTTTCCATCTTCCACATCACATCCATCCCTCGTGGTAGCCAGGTCTCAGATAGCGACTGAGCGCTGTAGACAAACTTCGTTTTCTCCTCCAGACCGAGGTACCTGTTTTCCGCGTCTGTAAATATCACGATCTGTTGCTCAGGGCCCCGAGTCCGCCTCTGCTCGTCCTTCCGAGCCCGTTGTCGAAAAGTCTCTTGGTATCGTCATTGGCCTCGCTGATCGGCCAAGCCGTCCAAGCTTCCATCATGGCCCTGGCTGCCGCATACCAACGGTTTCTCACTACTCCCAGTCCTTCATATCTGGCCGAGAATGCGACCCTGAACTACATCACCACTACCACAGCCTTTAAAGGCTCTTCTGAAATCATTCAACACCTCAGCACGCTGCGCAAACAGATTAACAAGAAGAAGGAGAATGTTCTCTTTCTTATCTCTGGCCAGAACGCCATTGCTGCTGAGATCGAGACAGGCCTTGAGTTTGTCACCTCTGGCGCTTCTTACCTACCGACTCTTGACGACAATTTTCTTGCTGACCGCACCGTCTCAGTTCCCATCGTGAGCAGCCTATTTCTTCTCTTTTGTTGCCGCCCTCGTTCTTAGCCCGCCACCCAATTTGCTAACCTTGAACACCTTGGTTTTAGACGCATATCGTTACCTTTGACGACGAAGGGAAAATTCTCAACATTCGTCAGAGTTGGGATCAAGGTGCCTTGCTAAAGCAACTTGATATCATTGGCAAGACTGGTCGCAATTGGCCTATCCGTGACAGCAAGGAGCAGATTAGGATGATTGAAAACTGTGTCAAGTCCGTCACAGGCGCAAGCTCATCTACTTCGCAACCATCTACTACGTTTCCAGACCACTCCCGAGGCAAGTCCATCAACGCCTTACGAGATCCTCACGCCTCCCTCTCACTCTTTGAGTCACGCGAAGAGCAGGAGAAGGGACTAGCGTCCGTCATTTCCCCTAGAGGCGGGGCTCGACCGCGGCAGCGCGACTTGACCGAGATTCTAGGCGATGAACCTGATGATGCTCCTTCTTCCCCTAGTGCTGGAAGGCATCGATCCGTTTCTCCTAACAAGGCTATCGCACCCCGAGGGGGCCCTCGACCACGACAACGCGACTTTGCCGAGATCTTAGGGGATGAGCCCGTGGGTGGTCCTGGTTCTTTAGAGACGATTCATGACCAGTCAATCGCTCCCAAGTTTGGTGCCGGCAAGAACTTCCAGCCTAGTCGTTTGTTCGAAGCGCCTCAAGCCGAAGACCAAGACAATTCGCTCGAGGATGTGAAGTCACCGGATCGCTTTTACCGACCTCACCCCAAGAAGTACAGCCATTTTGAATTCGCGGATGGGTCTGACCCCCAGGATGCCCCAGCGCCGGATCCAACTCCGCGAAAGGCGAAGCACAATAGCCAATGGTCTTTCGATGACTTTGTTACTCCTGCCAAAGTCAAGCCAAGCAAGGCTCTTCGTCATCAGGAAGCGCACCAATGGGAGCCGGAGAATGGCGAAGAGGCTTCACAGATACCGCTACAGACCAAGCCTCGTCGTGATGCCGAAACACATTTCGAGTTTGTGGACGACGGCAACGCACCACCTGACAATCGTCCCGTGCGTCCCCGTGGTTCCACGCACAATAATGGACTTGGTCTATACGAAAATAATCTATATGACGAAGAAGGACAGGCGATTGCATCAACTGAAGCACAGCAGCCTCTTGGGACTATTACCAACCTGAAGGATCGTGGCCGAGACTTTGAGTCCCACTGGGTCGTGACTGATACTGCAACACCCGACAAATCGGAGCCTAAAGTCACCGTTAGTGATGATCGTAAGAAAGCTGTTAAGATGATGGAACCGAATTGGGCTGCTTATGATGAATCCCCCGTACAGAAGGAGAATAAGCCAGCCACTACCAGGAATGGTTCTAAGATACACGACGAACGTGGCATCTCCATTGGGGGCGACGGCATGGGTGGTGGGAAAGGCTCTGCCCGAAATTGGCTCTTCGGTGATGAGGATGATACCAAACCTGCCAAATCTGTCCCTGGTAGGAAACTTCCTGCTGCCAAGTCTGGTGGTTTCAACTGGGATTTCTAGGCGACCCGGGATGCCTCGATGCGCTAAAGGAGCACTTGGGTATTAGCAGAAATGCATACCACTAGCAAGTTCTTTCTTTGTAATGATCAGTAACGCTAATAACGAACCACGAAAACGGGCCTCGACACCCTCTGGTATTTTTTCTCTTGCCGTTCGGGCTAGGGACTATGGGCCTGAGCTAGATCGCCTTGTAACCTGTGGCCATTTCAAAGGATCTGGCCGGATTGTTTGAGCAAGGAATGTACAAAAATGAGGGCAAGGGGATTCCCTCCAATTGTATTCGGGTGTTGAACATAGGATGGATAATTATGCATGACGGGGTTCATCCCTGCTGCCGAATTGTACAATCCGCTTTCATTTCTAGGCACATATTCTTTTTTTCCCCTCCTGCCTTGCGGGCTGCGTTTGGTCCTGGCGTTTCGAGATAGGTAGCAGCAGTTGTAGTTGTCAGTCCTATGAGAAATTTATTGCAGTCCCTAATCTGTCCATTGTGTATGGTGATCGGGTCATTCCCCTGCCCCCTGCCCCCAACAAAGCAGATTATAATAAAAAAAGTTAATAGACATCTACCTTTCTGATACCGCAGCGTCCCGAATATGGTCAAATAGATATCCAGTCAAACACCATACGATCCCTATGTGCACCGCATTGCTTCGCTCGCTGCCCTTCATGCTTCCCAAGATCTCCATCTCTCTTCCTATCTATCTCTACCTTGACTCGCCGATCAGCCAAAGGTAAAACAACCAACACTAGAAGCTCCTAACGCCTATTCGGAGGGCTAACTCGCTCCGCCTCACGCGTAGCTTCCCTTGGTATCTCCGGTTTCCCTCATTAGGCATTGCATAATCCTTCAAAACAACGACGCAAATATAGACAAATTAACACGTAAAATCGCAGCGAAAGAAAGACAAAAAAAAAAAAACACCCCCATCCAAAAGCGGTTCAATGGCCAAGATATACCGCAGTCTAAAAAAAAAAAAACCGAGAATGTGCTGTATCAGATCCTAAGGGCCGTCGAAGAGCCCTAGCACAAATATTTATACACCTTTTTCCAGGCTGGCCAGTTGTCCCTTTCCTCCTTCTCCTGGGCGATGAGGATGGGCAGATTAAAGTCGCGGCGGCCCGTATCCAGGTCCATGTCCGCCAGGCGCACGAAGGACGTTCTGTGCCAGAAGTAGTGCCCAAAGTAGAACAGGGCGACGACGGGTGCTGCGAGGTAGACGAGGAAGAAGCTCTTGGCGAGGTCGGTGGGCGACTTGGACGTATAACCTACAGGCCATGCGCCAATCCAGAACTGTGCGATCAGGATGAGAACATTGATGATCAAGCCCAACCAAGAGCCAAGGACGCCAACCTGGGATTGAAAAGCCAACTCGGAGAGTTTATGGCCTCTGGCGGCCCAAGCATGCCTAAACCGAATGTGGGCCAAGCAAATCGATGTCCACGTGAATATTGAAGAAAGACCGGAGATGGCGACGAGCCAGTCGAGTACTTCGCCCTCTTGTTCGAGGTCAGCAAGATATGCAAGCAGACCGACAGACGAAGAAACCATGATAGCGATCAACGGTCGCCCGCGGCGATCGATGTATGATAGAATCCGAGGCGCCTGGTTCTGATCTGCCAGCGCTGCAAGCGTCCGGGAAGACCCAAAGACAGACGAATTGCCGACAGAGAGCACGGAAATCAAGATAACCACGTTCATAACTGAGGGTAGGACCTCGATGCCAGCATGCTCGATAGCGATGACGAAGGGCGACGCCATTGTCGGATGGTCATCGACGAGGAGAAGACGTTCATCATTGTATGGCACGAGGAGACCAATGAGTGTAAGAGCGACAATGTAAAATAGCGTGATGCGCCAAAACACCTGCTTGATGGCCGTAGGGAGTGACTTTCGTGGATTTGCAGTCTCGGCGGCAGCAAGACCGACCAGCTCGGTGCCTGCAAAAGCGAAGGCTGCCGTGACAAAGACACTGCACAAGCCTTTGAAGCCATTATGAAGAGCACCCGGATCTGTCCAGTAGCGACCTCCGATGTACCCTTCCCCGGGAGCACCACCGATATTGAGCACGATACCTAGTAGACTGTTTCGAGGGAAAACGGAGGTTAGCAAGCCGACGGCACGGACGGGATAGGGAAGCACCCACATGAAGCCAATAACAGCAATAACCTTGATGATGGCAAATATGAACTCAGCCTCACCATAGCCCTTGACGCCACACAAGTTTATCGAGATGATGACTAGGAGATATATAGTAACATAAACGGCTTTGTTCAGGGTATGGTTCCAGTACGTAGTGACAATGGACGCTGATATGATTTCTAAGGGAAGGGCAATGACCCATTGCAAGGCATAACTAATGGCACGATTAGCGACGGAGTCAGTATCGAGAGACAGGGCGACCAAGCGACGCACTTCCAGCCCATGGCAAATCCCCAGGAGGGGTGAAGGAAACGGGTCGAGTAGGCGGAGAAGGAGCCGGCAACGGGAAACGAGACGGCCAACTCGCCCAATGCCTGGACGGTGCAGTATAGCATGGTGCCGACGATGAGATAGGCAAGGAGCACCGAGGCCGGCCCTCCGCTCTCGAGGGCACGTCCTGACGCGACGAAGAGACCGGTACCTGTAGTGGGCGTAACCGCGTTAGTGGAGTTTCGCGAAAGCTTGCCACTCGCCATCGACGCCAACGACTGCCACCACCACCACGAGCCATACCTATGGAACCACCTATCGCAATCATCTGCAGGTGCCGTCCCTTCAGCTTCCGAGCAAGATGCGTATGGGCAGTCTGCAGTGTGGCCTGTCGCAAGTCGTAGTAATGCGAATGCGACCCATTCCGGGCGAAGAGCGGCCGATAAAGCTGGGCAGCCTCGGCGGCGTGTATCTCATCCAGAGGATCCTTCGGCGTGATACGCTGGGTGGGATCGCGTCGGAAGCCGTCGATGAACTGACCAAAGACGCTGGGCGGGGCAACCTCGTCGTAAACGGGCTCTCGCGCCGTGTAGCTGCCGGCCGGAGCTAGCAGGTCCTCCTTGATAGGGAACATGTGCATCTCGATGTCGCGGCTGCTATAGGAGGACGGCATCGTGGGCCGTGGGCCGTGAGCCGTGAGCCGTGAGCAGTTCGAGAAGCGAGGAGCGGTGGCCGCCGCCGGGGCGGAATCCTACTATCGTGTCGCAGAGAGAGGAGAGAGCGAGGCGCGGAGAGGAACGAGGAGCGAGGCGCGAGGAGCGAGTGCGAGGGCGAAGACGAGAGTCGAAGGAGGGGTCGGGGGAGGCGGGATTATAATTGGGAAGGAAATGAGGCTGGTCTTTTTTATATAAAAGTTTTTTTCTTATTTCGCTGTTCTCGGATTCAAACAAGAGGCTATCCGATTCTCCAGATGAGATCGAATAGACGCCAATCTACTGTATCAGCCAGTCTTGCGTTTGTTTGGAGATGATATGGATGGTAGTGATATGATATGATGCTGAGTGTCAAATGATAGTCTACATGATAGCGAGGTACCTCACTACCCCTATGTACTTACCTAATGTAGAACCTCCCGTCCTTGGTAGTACACGAGTAAGCTCTAAAGAGGTAGCGCCAACAACCGAGGGACTGGTACGGGTATGGAGACTAATTAGTGTTAGGTGCAGCTGGTCAATAACTCTAATGTTGGGATGGTTGGGTGGCCTACATCATGTATGTACGAAGCATGTATACCTCTAAATGTACATGTACTTTACCTACCAAATCCATGGATGATGAAGCAACGAATCAGACAAGTTCAGAGAGTCTGTTGCAGGATTCGGTGTACTGATATAGGTACTTAACTAATCCAATTATTTTGATTTTTGTAAATTTTCGGTCTCGGTAGACCTCACACAATATATACACAGGTAGATTGCGATGCTACCTATAGTGCCTATATGTTATCCCGGCGCACCCATCGAAGTTCAAGCGCTGCACCGTTGCTCGCCGCTTTCGTGTTTTCAGACCACGGACACACAGCGGCGGTCACCATGGCTTAGTCAATAGGGTGGGTATGAACATGACAAATACCATCCCTCGATCGGTTTATGCAGCTACTGCCGCCGTCCCTGCTATAGGTGGTAGGTAAATTGTGCAGTTGCGAAACGCTGTATCACGCGGGAAAGGTTGAAGTTCGCCATGGAACCTAATCCCCTTGATTAGAGGCCCAAGAAATCGATCGCCTCATTAGGCTGCTGTGGTCTTGACGACATGTGATTTTCGCTTCCACCCCGTCGAGAGGATCGGCCCAAAGTCAAATCGCGGAAAGGGGTGAGCCTCGGTGTTGAGAACTATTTTGTCCAGCGGAAGCAGGTCATTTGCTGAGAAGAGGAGATAGAAGTACTTGAGAGTTTCGGCCTACAAGCGTCATATTAGAATCATCGCTCATACCAACGGATAGATACGTAAGATCACTCACTAGCCAAAAGCTTTCCATGTTGTCGCGTGTTATGGGGGGTATCTTATTAGCGTTGGAAAGGCTAGAGAAACCCCCGCCGTCTGGGACTGCTGTGTAATTCATGAACGATTTGAACATCTCCCAGCCCCATTCACGATACTTGATCTCACCCGTGATCCTCCACATGTAGAATAGACTCTCTACCGTCTCAGGTCGTTGTAGGTTGTGAACATCTTGTGAATGAACATCGAAATCTTTGCGCCATTCTGCCTCCGGGTCCTCGTCAAAATCGGCCGGGGCCTGATGCGGAGCGGACTCGGGTAGAGGCGGGTCAGCAATGTTGAAGTAGGTGATTTCGGCGGCCAGGCCCGTAGCCATATATTTATACATGCCCCAGCAGGTCTGCATCAGCTCTCTAGCAAGCTGCATATCAGCCTCGTTCTTCTTCGTCCAAGATCCTCGCTTCTTCGCTTCTGCTTCGGTCAATCCTCCCGTCACCGCTAGGGCAATCGTTCCGGGCATGAAACAGACAAGATGATCCATCTTTGGCGTTAATTGACCGTCTATCCCAGACTGCCGTTCACCGATAATCGTAAATCTTGAAGGTTCGGTGTAGGTGACGAGATGGTCACGAACCCCTTGGAGACTCTCATCCCACATTTCAAGATATAGAGATTCCTGCTTGTTCGTCTGGAGATATTGTTTGATCAGATATTCATAATACGAATCACCCCTACTTCCTAACCGAATATTGTTGCCGTGAAATTCGCCAGTGGTAGGGCTTATGTAGATAGGTACGAGACCGGCTTCGGGAGCGTTATTATCGACAACTTCCATGACCTTCTCCGCCTTGTCCCAGAAGTCCTTCTCGCCGGTCAGCTTGGCGAGATATTTGAATTCCAGTTGTAAAGTAGTTGCCTCCGCAGTAGAGGAAGCACCGCCCACATCATGAGCGGGGAGACTCTCATATTTAGCGAGATTGACGCTTGCATACGGAATGCCAGAAGGCGAGTCAAAGGCTACTATGAGGCGGTCAGCCAAGTCTCTGGCTTTTTCGAGGTAAAGGTCTTCTCCTGGGGCACCAGAATCGTCGTCGGTGATGGGTGCGAGATGCGGATACTCATTAGACAGATAATGGGCGGATAGCAGACCGCCGAGCATACGAATAGTTGTTTCAAACATGTTTACGTCCTGATCTTGATTATAAGTCAACGAATTGGATATCCAGTCTCTCGCATGAACGACACGAGAGGTAAGATTCATGAGGATCATTGTATCCAGAGCATCCACTATGATCCAGCCCATGCCATTGGGAGCCATCTGTTTCCCTCTCTTGGAAACGGGGTGGAACTCGTCGTACCCCCAGGCGTAGCGTGAGTACGCATCGTAGCTCAGAGTAAAAGCCTCAACGACCCGTTCGCGCCGACCTGGCCAATCCGCAGACTTCCCGGACTCAGAAGACGAAGAAAGCCAGTTCCAGGGAGAGGTAATGGTGTCGTGATGCTTCCGAAAGGCACTGAAATAGTAGAGGAGCGATATGACTAGCAGCACAAACCCAAACGACCGCTTCCGCCTCCAGAGGGGCCGGTGGCGGTAGGAAGGTGGGTAGGCATAAGGCTTGTCTTTGTACATGGGCAGGGCATTTCGGTTCTCGAATAGACGGTCTTGCACACCGCCGAAGATGCCGCCCCCGTGCCCGTTCTTGCTATTCGGCCCACGTGCGACAGCCGTGCTGCCCCAAATATGGTCCTCAACGGCCCTCTGTGGATTGTTGAAGGAGGGCGAGTTTTTTGGGACAGTGAAGGACATATCGAAATAATTGCCGATTTGGCGGCCTTTCCCAGTGGCACGGACACAAGCCTCAAATGCCCACTCACAAGTTCGGGACTGATGATCCGAGCCGCGACCGAATATAGAGCGAGGAACGCACGTTTTCTATAGGGGCCGAGATGGCTGCAAGATACGGGAGTCGATGACACAGGGACGCAGGGACGCGAGGACGCAGGGACGCAGGGACGTAAGGACAATGAGGCAACTGCGTCGTATTCGACCGGAGCAGCGTTTCACTATCACCAATCAGTCTCAGTCCCAAGATGCGTTGATTAGAGGCCATCACGGCCAGTAGAGCTACCAACCTGTCGTACGGCCAAAGCAACACAAAGTACCGCGACACAGCAGTATGCGATCAGAGGCGCCTGTCCTGAGCTAGGGCGTTACAGTAGAAAGCAAGGACATTGGCGATTCCTCATGTTCTGCGTTTTCATGCCTCCTCGACCCTCATGTCTGTCCGGCTGAAGTGCTCAAAGGTCGGTCTTGCCAGCACTCGAAGGAGACAAAAGGAGGACTGGCAAAGGAAATCGTCCAGCATCGTGGTTTCTACATTTACCAGCACGAAAAGTACCTGCTACAACTTATCACAAGTGATCTTAGCCCGCAAGAAGCGGCTTGGCACTGGGCTCCGAGGAGGACAGCTAAACCATTTGGCTGCATGACACAAGTTGCCATACGTACGAAGTACAGCGTGGATAATGTACTATAAAATGTATCCTGCAGGTGGGACACATGCCTCCAATCGAGCACTTACAGGAAGGTACATAAGTGCTACCTGAAAAATAGCAGAATACCAGGTACAAAAATGTATATGTACCTACAAAATAACATTACCTAGGTATGAGGTCCCTATATACATGCAAGTACAAAGTACATAAGAGGTACCATAGTACCTGTAGTAGGCGTTGGTACAGACTCTTCCACCACTCTGCAGCTCCTCTTTCCAGCTGGGTGGTTTGGGGTCGTGCCGTGTAAGCTCTACATGCATGCGTTCACATGCGCGCATGCCTTAAACTGTGTGCCTCGCCTATCATACAGATACCTAAGAGATGTCGATTCCAGTCATGAACAGGAAGCTACTCATGTCATGACCAACTATCCCTCGTCATATCCCCTCGTCAATCCTCGAGTATCCTACCAGCCCGCGGACAATTACCACAAGCATGGCGACTGTCTACAACCATTACCAATGCTACCCTTTCCTCACCAGCGAGGAATTCGCAGAGGTCTGCCACTATTTTGATGCGAAATACTGCCAGGCCACTCTGGGTCCCCTTCGCAAGAAATGGCGCCTAAACCTTCACACAGCCTTGAATACCTCTGCGACCTCGCATGCTGACATGGTCACCTTCCTGCAAATCACTAAGCTGCTCGACCATAATGAAACTGACGACCAACTCGCATCTCGCCTGAGCAACGTTGCTCTGGGCGAGTCTTCGGCGATCACTCGACGGTCCAAGCGGCTAGCTATGCGAGAGTCCATAACCGACAGCAGGATGATAGAGATGGAGGAAGCTGACAAGGTTCGTGGCACTGAACGTTGATTTATGCTGTGATTCGGTACTCCCTCTTTCTCTTTCTATTTATCTGACGTACTATTGCTGCCAGGAGGCCCTTCGGTATTCATCGAGAACGAGCTTCCAGTCGAGCCACGTCGTGTACGAAATCCATCTTCACCCGACATATCGTGCGCCGTGCCTCTGGCTTAGTCTACACAATTTGCCAATCGATCAATCGCCGCTTGATGTCGATACCGTCTTTCGACATTTAGTGCCAGATCAGTTTAAACATGCTCTCCGGGGTCAGGGCGCAATAGGGGGAATCTCCATCGACGTATGTAATTCACCTGTGCTATATGCGTCAACGATATATTCTCATCAGGGCTTGCATTGTATCTACCTCGCAGACTAACATGGAACCTACAGCACCATCCCATTACAGGCGTGCCGACATTCTTCGTCCACCCGTGTTTCCTCGGAGACGCCATGGCTCGTTTTAACTGCTCCAAGGAAGACTATCTCACGGTTTGGCTCGGTTTGGTGGGAGGCTGCGTGGGACTGTGGGTTCCTAAGGAGATGGCCATGGATCAAGCTCTAGGCCAGCCATGAGACCGACGATATACTGACTCGTAGTCGACGCCATCGTGTAGCCAGCAGATCATGGCGCTTGACTCAAACCAGAAGGTAATGGTTGGCGCGTGTTTCATTCATCATCGCTGTCCTCTTCCATTGCCACGTCTTCATCACTCTCTTCTTCTTCCTCCTTTTCCTCTTCCTCATCTTCATCACGAGGTCGTTTCTGACCGCGAGTATCAGGGCTCGGTGCATTTGTCACTGGCATGTTCGTTACCTGCGGCGGTTTTGCTGGCAGGCCATGAGTCGGAGGTCCGACTGAGGTGGTAGACGACGTAGGTGCAGGAGCGTTGAAGATGCTTTGCTGAATCTCGGTCATCTCAACATCGGCAGCAGCTGAGCCAGATAGTTTGTACGTGCCGTCAAGCTTCGCGATGGTGTTCGATTTGGACTTCGCATATTGTATTTTCTGCAGACGACAACGCGATTAGCCGTGTTCAGACCCCATAACCCAGTGGATGGCCAATGCGTACGAGTTCTTTGCCTAGGAATTGGAAGCCGTCTAAGGACCTCATGGCCTGCGTGGCGGCGTGGATATCACGGAACACAATATGCGCCTGGCCACGCATCTTTGTAGTTTTTAGAGCCACAACATCAAGAACGGGGCCATAGGTAGAAAATAGAAGATAAAGGGCAGTCTTCAGATCGGCCTTGTTGATTTTGGCGGAGGGTAGGTTTGTGATGTAGAGACTGTTGAAGAGCGCGTTAGTTGTCTCGTGCCTCATGTCTAGTCAAACATCATTAGCAACACCTACGTCTGGTTTGGAGGAATGGGCGGTGTTTTGATTGTAGGCTTAGGCGGCGCCACACGAGTAGCGACGGCGGTAGACATGATCAGAAGGACGAAGCAAACGATGGCGATTGTAACGCTTTCCAACGTAATGCTGGCTGTGGTGGCGGATGGCGATGGGATTCGCGGTTTGAAGGCTGAGGCTGTCGGGTCGAGTCTGGTGTATGGGCGAATGAAGGAAGGCCTGTGCTGCAAACCACTATAAGAGCAGCGTTCATACTAGGCCAAAAACGGTGGAGTCTAGAACATGTAGCCTAGCCCATTTCAGGGCTAGCGGCATTATACCCCTCCACCTTGAAGTACCCACGTCATCCCTACATTGTCCCCTACTCTCTCTCCGTCTTTACTCATTCTCAAGAGACGTCAACAAAATAAAACCCCGTCGTGGTAGTAGAGAGCTACTCCTACCGCCGGTTGAATTTCCCGATTTCCACCCATAATGGCGCCACCCGAGGTGTACCATCTCTTCCATCGGCCCATCGCCGACCACTCTTTCTCAGCAGATCGCCAGACCTTAGCGGTGGCCAAGGATACCTCGGTTGAGCTCTACGGGAAAGCAGGCAACACGTTCAAGTTAAAGGATGAGTTGAAGGGCCATGATAAGACCGTCACTAGTGTTGACATCGCCCCGACAAGTGGTCGCATTGTTACCTGCTCTCAAGGTACCTGGCCGCTTTCTCTTCTCGTTCACCGCCGAGTCCTCCACGTCCTTGTCTCGCCATCTCGCCAGACGGTCGAGTCTTTCTAACATGTCTATGTACACATCCAGACCGAAACGCGCTTGTGTGGGAACCCTCTCCTACTGGATACAAGCCCACTCTCGTACTCCTTCGCATCGCTCGAGCCGCTACCTTTGTCCGTTGGTCGCCCTCGGAGACTAAATTCGCCGTTGGTTCCGGTGACCGCGTCATCGCCATCTGCTACTTCGAAGAGGAAAACGACTGGTGGGTTTCGAAGCACCTGAAGAAGCCTATTCGCAGCACAATTACCACAGTCAATTGGCATCCGAATTCCGTTCTGCTGGCCGCCGGTTCGACTGATGCTCATGCCCGAGTCTTCTCGAGCTTCATCAAAGGTATCGATGCCCGTCCCGAACCCAGCGTCTGGGGCGAACGTCTGCCCTTCAACACCGTCTGCGGCGAGTATTTGAACAACTCGGCCGGTTGGGTACACTCGGTGGCTTTCTCGCCGAGCGGAAACGCCCTCGCCTTTGCCGCCCACGACAGCAGCATAACCGTAGTTTACCCTTCAGGCCCGGAGCAACCGCCTCAGGCCGTTGTGAGCGTTAGCACTCAGCTGCTTCCGTTCATGAGCATGATCTGGAATGGCGAGGACGAGATCATTGCGGCCGGGTACGACTGCGAGGCCTTCCGATTCAAGGGTGGTCCTTCGGGGTGGCAACTAACCGGCACTTTGGAAGCCAAGGGGAGGCCTGGTCTTGGCGACGCCCGAGAAGAGTCTGCATTGAACATGTTCAAGCAGATGGATCTGAAGGGCAAAGTCAATGATGACACCCAGTTGAAGACGGTCCACCAGAACACTATTACCACAGTCCGTGTCTATGAGGGGGGCAACGGGTCTGTTAGTAAATTTAGCAGTAAGTCATCTCCCGGTTACTATAAAGCCAAGTCCACTACATCAGCTAATTTCTCATAAAGCAAGCGGTGTGGATGGTAGAGTCGTCGTCTGGAAAACATAGCAGCAGGCGTTCGAAAGTGCAATATAATTAGCCTATACCTGACAATACACCGGCTTTGCCGTCTTTCTCTCGTTTCGTTCTGTACTTGACGATCCTCCCGTTCAATCTTTTTAACAGTTTTCATTCACCCCTTATGAGATAGAAAGTCGATGAGTTGCATACCCTGATAATTGCAACGCGCATTGAAGTGTTGTGACGATGTGGACATTTGCTAAAGGAGTATTTGATAGTCGCAAGACCTGGCTTCGTCAAAATTTCACATTTACATTTAGGCATATATAAGACACCACTTCAACTTACAGGCTACTAAGTTATAGCTCATTGTGAGTTGTGGTACTATGGAAACTGCTTCTTTTCACCCCTATTTTCGAAGTTTATATATATATAAGTTCTAGTACCCTGGCATCTCCATTTGTCTACAACAGCATCGGTTGAACTCCCTAGTCGATCTCTATGTACCTATATGTAGGTACGCTCTTACTGGTAAAACTGTAGGGCAGAACGCTTGGTTGCAATAAACCCATACACAATTGGATCCACCTACTTAGCCAGTGTATTGAATGCAGGTTCATTTGAGTGGAAACGATAGGTACTTAAGAGTAGCGGAAAGAGCGCTGCCTGGACAACCACTTATTGAGGTTCGCATAACTACTTATTTAGAGAAGCAGTGAAGAAATGATGAGAAAAGGAGGAACACCCGAATGATGTTCTAACTCACCACCCAAGAAATTACATGAATGTCACATAACTAGTCGAATACCAGCGATCATTGGGAAGTAAAATTAAGATGGCAGATGTACCTAGTGGTACATGAAAGGAGAGCTGACGTGATGATGTACATAATGTATATACATAAGATAACTATGTACGCAGGTTATGTAATTAAGCACCCACTCGGCTCAGTGACTTCGTAGATCTTTTACAGACCCAGAATACCCTCAGATCTTTGATTTTTATTGGCATTATATCCTTGTTTAGGGCTTGTTCAAAGTCACTGAGCCGAGTGGGTGCTTAATTAGATAGGTAACAGTACGTATGCAAATACAGGATATAACGACATTAGAGTAATGTGATTATCGGGGTAGTGCCCCTCCCCCGCAACGGTAGAACATTCTTAACTTCCTGCCTTCACGCCCCCCTTTTGTTCCGTCTGAAGTCGTTAGACGTCCACACGGGTTGCTGCTTTTATCGTCTTCTCGCTATTATTGCCGGTCCATCTGGTCTCGCCCGCGGAGATCCGCAATACTGAACATCATACTGTCTCTTGATTCACCTTCGCTCTACGCAATAATATGGCTGCAGATTCGAAGGTCTTCTCCCTTGAAGGGAGGGGCCTGAAGCTCGACAGCGCCGAGGATTTGGAGGCGCATATCGGTCCCCTGCGCGACATGCGACACGTCGAGGAAGTGCGCGTCCTCGGAAACACCCTCGGCGTAGGCGCATGCAAGCTTCTCGGAGAAGTCTTGGCCACCAAGAAGACGCTCAAAGTAGGTCGAACAACGTACCCTCCGCCCCAGGTTTCACGGTTGTGACGCTCAGGGAACAAGCCGAGTCTTTCTCCTTTTCTTCATTTTAACCCCCTCTGATTCTTTCGTCCCTCTAGGTTGCCAACTTGGCCGACATATTTACAGGGCGCCTGCTGAATGAGATACCTGAAGCGCTTTCCTACCTGCTTACTTCAATCCTCAATCTCCCCAAACTCCGGACCATCAACCTAAACGACAACGCGTTCGGCCTAAACACCCAGGAACCTCTGATCGCTTTCTTGTCGAGCCACGTCCCGTTGCAGCACTTGTATCTCAACAATAACGGACTGGGCCCCCACGCTGGTATCAACATTGCCAATGCCCTGTCAAAACTCCACGCGAAGAAAGAGGAGGCCAGAAAAGCTGGACAGGATGTTCCCAACCTCGAGACGGTAGTTTGTGGCCGTAATCGACTCGAGAATGGAAGCATGATGGCGTGGGCTGAGACCTTTCGGCTTCATAACCAGGTGAAGGAGATCAAGATGGTCCAGAATGGCATTCGGCAAGAGGGCATCTCGTTGCTCCTGAGCGACGGTCTGAGCCACGCCACCAAGCTAGAGACCCTAGATCTGCAAGACAACACTTTCACCGTCATAGGCGCCAGGGCTCTCGCCAAGGTTGTGCCGCTCTGGGCTGATATTCTCGAACTGGGCATTGGCGACTCACTCCTCAGCGCCAAAGGAGGCGTTCTGCTCGCCGAGGCTCTGTCTAAGGGGGGGAACCAGAAGCTCGAGACCCTTCGTCTCCAATACAATGACATAACCGCACCGGCTGTCAAACATTTGTCGACTGCAGCTCAGGATGCGCTACCCGCACTACGAAGGATCGAGCTGAATGGTAACAAGTTCTCTGAGGACGACGAGTCGATCATAGTCCTGCAGGAGCTCTTAGAGGCGCGCAAGGAGGAATATGCGGGTGATGTCATTGACGAGGATGCTTGGGGCGTGGATAGCCTCAGTGACCTGGAGGAGCTAGATTCAGATGAAGAGGAGGAAGAGGAGGAGATAACCACAGAGGAGCGAGCTGAGAAACTCATCAGAGATGCGGAAGAAGCCCAAGAGGAGCCCACCGTCCAGCTCAAAGACCGAGACGTCGATGACTTGGCAAGCAAGCTCGAGAAGACTAGCATCTGAATGATGCAAATATATGTAGACGATACCCTAGAAATACACTTCACAGTAGAATGCGATGTGAATAATTTCTACTTTCGAAGTATAAGCAAGATATCGACGCCGGTCCATGCATGGCACATTGTGCTGGCAAGAAACCATGCTGCGATTGTGGGTGGGGGGTCTGTGAGGTCCTTCAGTGCACGCTGGAAGTCTAAATGTACAAGATGTCTAACACTTCCGTTTACAGCAAATCCACTCCTCCAGGGGGCGATCCGCTTCGCGTGTTCGGCCCGTTTTATTATACAATTCAGGTAGAGATTACAGGACGTTGGTAGCGAACATCGTCGGCGAAGGCCCCCCCCCAATGACAGTAAACCCTTTCCACCTCGTCCCCAAATGCCAGGGGCGCGCACAAATAATATGTGAATCTCCTTCCTATATAACCTCACCGATGATCTTAGCTGCCTCTCTGTAAGTTTGCAATAGCTTCTCACACTTTTCACGCTCTTTCTTGACACCATCATCTTCGTACAGTAATTCCTCGAACATACTCTCTTTGTAGAGCTCACTTACAAGCCGATTCTGAACAACATCCTTGCAGTGGTTTACAAGGAGGTGCATAACAGCTTTAGGAACTTGATCGGCAATCGATTCGCGGACAATATTGAAATAGGAGGATATAAGCGCACGGATGAGTTCAGTTTCCATAGCCTCGCGGTCGGTTAGAGCTGGCTCTACGTTGTCACCCTACAGTCGCCTGTTAGACACGACATGAAGACGTTAGAATTGGCGGGCACCTTACCATCTGTGAACCAGAGCCAAACACGGCAGCCTTAGGGCTCTCTTCGTCACGAAGTAAAGGAGGCGTTGGTCGAAATGGCAGTTTATCCTCGCCACGTCGAATACTCTGGCTGAAGGTCGGTTCCATTCCCTGGCTAACGTGGCGCGGAAGGGGCGAGGGGGCGCCGGCTCCTGATGGTTGGCTGGCACCGTCCTTGCCGAAGAAGTATGTTAGAAACGAGTCTCGGGTGTTTCCGACCGGCTGGGAGCCAAATCGGCTAGGTGAGCTCGATCGTACACCATTCATGGCCGCTACCATGCTTCCAGCGCCATTCTCTAGAATGGCAGGTGACATGCTCCGGGAGCCCTTTTGCAGGTGTTTTCGAGGGTGGGATGAATCGTTCTTTTCATGATTCGCTTCTTCGTCCTCTTCCGGGGTCTCAGTACCATTTGCACCCAACTCACGAAGCCGCTTCTTCTCTCGCCTCTCTCTCTCTTCCTGAATGAGTCTCTTCCGCTCACGTTCTTGTTTAGCGCCAACAACATGACTCATAGCGGCGGCTGCCCCCAAGAAGTTTGGATGATTTGTGTTTATATAGGCACGTTGGATCGATATGAGGGATTCGACATAAGATGAAGCAGGGCCTAGCCTCTCCCTCAACAAATCCGAGACGACTTCGATAAGCTTGGCTTGCAGTCTTGGATAACGTGATAGCTCGGTCGAGCCACATGTATGACAAATTTTGATAAGCTCCTCGTACACGAGCTCGACACAGCGCTGACTTGGCATCTCTAGAAGCTTGATTTGGGGCTTCACAAGTAGATCGAACGCCATTTCGGGGACAAACAAACTGGGGCGTGGTCCGGTTGAGTTGCGGATGGCAGTCCTGATGTCTAGGGCGGAAAGGTTAGAAGTAGGATCAATCGATTCTAAAGAACTGCCGAAAACCGAGTTGAAGATGTAGTAAATCCTTGCACCTCCAGACAACTCTTTAGTCGAAATCTCGGTTGAGGTTCCGTCTATGGACGAAATGAATGAGGTAGCGAAGCGTGTCATCAGCTGGAGAATCATAGACCCGCGGTGTTCTTTTCCGCTGAAGTGCATATCTCCATAGCTTGCGAGTTCTTGTTGCGTCTGTCCCATAAGAGTGTTGAGGCGGGCTTTTATGTCTGGCAGACGCTCCCGGATATGAGACATGAGCGTTTGGTTGAGTGTTTTCGCTAGGAATTGGGTTCCGCATCGCGCGGCAATGTTCCGGTATGCTGGATGATGGCGAAAGAATTCCGCTTCTGCCTTGAGAGCCTCCTCCATTGGTCGGTTCCCCTGTATGTCTTGTTGTGACCGGTTGACTACTCCTACGAAGCCCAATTTTAAAGGGTAAACTCGGCCAGACAGTATATCCAGGGCGTTTGTTCCATGATCCATCAAGTCTACCTTGGTGAGTACTCCGATAGTTCTGCGGCCTAGGGGATCCACATGTCTGGCAAGCTTTAAGGCTTCCGAGTTGACAATATCGACGTTCGCGGGTGAGACCGCTAGGACGATGCTGTTCGGCTTCGCAATGTACTCGGATATCAGGGTTCGCGTTTGCTTTTCGATATCGGCCGGCTGGTCGCCGATAGGAACCTAATACACGCAAATGTTAGCTGTCGTGGCTTCGTTGGGGGCCAACCGCCCAAAGACAGAGCACACAGGCGCACCTTTGTAAGACCCGGCAGGTCGACCAAAGTTAGATTCAGAACATGTGGCGAGTAGATTTTGAGATTGATGGGCTGCCTGTTGATGCCTTTATTGGAGCCGGCGACCCTGGATGTCTCATTCTCGATTTCCCGCTTGACGTCGCCAAAATCAGTGAAGTGGCGGCCGGGAATGTGATGGAATTCGGCCCACTCAGAGCGGCGAGCCTGCGTGGGATTCCTGTATGCCGCGTGTGCGTCTGGCTCGGACTCATCCTCCTCGACGTTGATCAGCTGCAGAATCAAGGGTCGTCGGGTCACGATGCCACTGCCTCTCGGAAGAAAATCTCGGCCAACAATGTTCTCGAGTACGGATGATTTGCCGGCGGACTGGGATCCAACCACGACCTAGTAGCAGAGAAGAGAGAGTGAGTATTGAACAATTGATAGTAGGTGAGGCCGGGTAACGGGTAGCGGATGATAGATGACAGGTGACGGGGGATGTAGCCGTAAAGGCGCAAGGACATACAATTTGCGGGAGATCGAGAGAATCCGAGCCGATGGTGTTGAAAACCAGGTCCTGAAGCTGGTTGACAACTCGCAAAAGATCATCTCCGAGGGCTGCCATGATGAATTACGGAGATGAGCAAGGAATGGGAGAGGGGGCAGGGCAGGTCCCAATGCTCGGTAGGTCTATATTGCAATAGTTGGCGTGCGTAGATGGTCGTAACGCAAATCTCTCAAGTCTTTGCAGCTTATTTTTTGGGTTTCTTTTGCCTTGCCAGGTCTGAGGCTATATCGATTCGGGTGGACGCAAAGCGGACGGCAATCGAGATGCAGCGCTAGGATCATGCAGAGTAGAGTGAAGGCAGGAAGAGCAGGCAGGCAGCAGAATGCCTTGTGATTCTGTCTGAAAGAGAGTCGTTACAGGGCCAGTGTACCGAGGGGCCAGAGATTCTCAGAAGCCGTTGATCCAGGAGCACGGGTAGGGTAGGAAGGAAATGTATGGCGTAAATGCGTGTGGCCGGCCGGTGGTTATCTAGATCGCGATTAATGCGATTGCTGCTAAAAAATGCAGGTTTATTTAACAACTTGGAGGTCCACAGTCCAGACGCTGCATGTACATGTAAGTAGAGTGCTGTATCCTCAGGGCCGGCGGAGGTACCTAGGTGCTGTAACGAGGTATATCTTGAGTAACGCGGCAGCCGCATGTACTTCGTATACTAGAGGCGACATGCTAGTACCGACTAACGGGTAATGCTACCTTAGGCCTACCTACATCAGTTGTTCGTGTTGGTGTGTCACCCGGGTGTGTATAGATGTATGTATCTTGGCATTTACATTTCAAAGTTCCTTGGTCAAAATTTCCCCGACGTACAAAATCTGCACTATTGTGACTGTAACCTAATTCTGAGTCCTGACAATCATGTTATATTCAGGTTTATTTATTTGACCATTGATTTGGCGGGCCATCTACTACAGTGCTTAGATCAAGCTGTGTTGCTCGTCTTGGGTATCTTGTGAGTCGCAATAGGCGTTATTGAATTCCTCAGATTCCGTAGACGTTCTAGTTAGAGAGGACCCCTGGATTTGGGCTCAAAATCCGTGGCAATCTCTTTTGTACGTACGTACGGCATTTAAGCGGCGCCGTAGCATGTGGAGGTGCCGTGCTCTGATATGGACCACGTTGACCTGGTTCAGAGCTCATATATGTGGTGGTTAATGTGCTGCTTAGCGGGGGCTGAGCGCTCCGGGAAACTTGGGTGGGTAAGACGTGCGGTTTCCTGGACCACAGACAGCTCCTGAGCAAGCCGTGTATGAAGATTCAGCCTTGTCGGAGGCCAAGATGTTGGTCGCTAATGATAAGGCCCGCACATTAAGGAGCCAGCAACAAGGGCCCTTTTCTTCCATTTCGTTTCTCCTCCTTTCCTAGCCATATTATCCTCATCGCCAAACCCGCGCCGCTCCATCCGTATGGGTCCTATGATAGTTGTAGCGTGACTCGCTGGACAGACTATTTTTTCAAGTTCAACAGGAGGCACATGGGTTCTGGCATAAAAAGTAAGGTAGGTAAGGAAACTTATCTACACAGAGAACTAAGGGACGGCAAGTTTAGATAAATCTAAGTACCTAACCTACACGGCACTTAACATTGAACGAACTACATAACTACCTATAGGGGGGGACCCCGTTTTTAGACAGGGTGGCTCCAGTGTAGCACATCTATTTTAGGGAGTATACATAGTGCCTATCTAATACTTTAGTTCCAATCTTTTAAAGCTAATATAGTATGCTATTATTACGATATTATTAGCCTAAGGTTAAGTCTATTTAATAATAGTAAATTTTTTTCTATTATAGTTAGTTAAACAAAATAGTTATTTAGGTTTATAAATTATCTGCTATAGTTATATTATTTTTATAGCAAAAAAAATTATAGCTTAGTAATTATAGTTTAAGTAATACTTTAGTTAAAATTTTTATTAGTAAAAAGCTATAATAATTAGTAGTTATAATATTTTAATAACTAATTAATATATTATATATAGTAATTAAATAAAAAGTATAATTAAATTTATAACTATAAACTTTATAAGCACTAAAAAGTATTAATATAGTTATATGCTTTAGCATTATATAAGCTTTAATATTATATTATACTAATATTACTATAAATAAATTGTTAATATTAAATAAAAATTATGTTTAAGTAAATATTATACTTAAGTAAATATTATACTTAAGCAGATATTATATTTAAGCAAATATTATATTTGCTTTAAAATAAAGCCTAAGTTAATATAAAATATATATTAAAATAATACTATAATTAATATAATAAACAATATATTATTTATATATAAAAAT
>MU396858.1:0-45714 GCA_022578855.1 Nemania serpens | reverse complement strand
ATATAATATAAATATATATAAAAGAAATAATAGTAATAAAAAAACAATCTTTATAGTATTTTTGTTTTTAAATTAATTAATAAAAATTTTGTTATATTAAAGTATAATTTTATTATTTTTTTAATATAAAATAGTTAACCTATAATACTATTTATAATAGGTAGCTTTTTTATTATAAAATATAAATTATTTATTTTTTATTAATTATATTAAAGGCTTTAAATATATTAAGCTATAATAAAAATATAATACTTTTATTTTATATTACTTTTTATATTATATTTATTACTATTTTTATTATAATATTTATTAACTTATTATACTTATTTTTTATTTGCTTTTTTAGTAAAAAGCTTGCTATTTTAACTACTTTTATTATATAGTTATATATATATTTTTTAAAACTTTTTTTAAAATATATATAAAAGCAATTAGTTACTATTTTGCTATTATTTATTTTACTTTAGCAGTTTTTTTTTAATTTAAAAATTATTACTACTTTAAAATATTAAAATTTCTTTAAATAATACTTTAATATAAAATTAGTAGTATATAGTATTACTATTTTAATTACTAATAGATTATTATATACTTTTAAAAACTTATTTAATAATAAATCTTTTTTAATGCTTTTTAAAGCATAAATTTTTATACTAATATTTTTAATTTTTTTTTATTTACTTTTATTAATATATTAAATTTTTAATATTTATTATATATTAGGTTTTTATTAAATATATTTTTAAAATTAGCTTTTAAAATTAAAAAAATTTTATTACTAAAACTTATATTTTAGCTTTAAAAGTAATAGTATTTATAGGTTTATTTATACTATTATATAGTAATAATATAGTAATTATTTTTAGTATAAGTTTATATATTAACTTTGCTTATTTATTTAAGCTTTAAAGCGTTTTAAAGTTTATTAATACTTTTACTAAAGCTTTTTTTTAGCTTTTCTTTTTTGCTATAGCTACTTTTATAGCTAAAGCTATTTTACTTTTTTATAACTTATGTTATATAAGCTTTATATAATTGCTTTAAAATTATTTATAAGCTTTTTTAACTGCTTTTTTTACTGTTATTACTTTTAGTATTTATTATAAAAGTTATTACTGCTTTTTTTTTTTTTTTTTTTTAATATTATTATATTTATTATTACTATTAGCTATTTAATTAAGAAATTAAAAGCTATATTAAAGTTATTATTAATTTATAATATATTAATTTTTATAATATAAATTATTGCTTTTATTACTGCTAATATTTTGTTTAATTTTAGCTAATTTTAGCTTTTTATTTATTTAAAATATTTTTTTAATATTACTATTAAATTAATAATAGTTTATAATACTTTATAATTTAATTTTAGCTACTTTAAGGTTTTTTAATATATAGTTGCAAAATTTGTTAATATTTAAACTAAGTTTAAAGTTAAATTTTTTTATTTTTTTTTAGTTTTAATAATTTTTTTATATAGTATAGCTAGTATAAAGTTTTAATTAGTTATAAACTTTATAAATTTATTTGCTTTTTTTGCTTTCTTATTTTTTAAGTTTTATAATAGATAATATAAGTTAAAGTTTTTTATAAAAATATATTATTTTTATTTTTTGCTTATTATTTTAATTTTTTAAATTAAGCTTTTTTATTTTGCTTTTTTTTAGTTTAAAAAATAAATAAATTATATAATTACTATATTTTCGCTAGCTTTTATTATTATATATATTTAATCTTTTTTTTTATTTTTTATTAGCAATTTTATAATAATACTTTTATATATATATAATGCTACTTTATTTATTATTTATATTAGTTAATATTAGTAATTTATTAAGTAATAAAAGTTATTATATTTATTTATTACTAGCTTTTATATTATAATATATTTATAGTTATTATTTTATAATATTTTTATAATATTTAATTTAAATTTTATAATATTTTAAAATATTATATTTCATTTTATTAAATAAATATAAATGCTATTTTAGTTAAACTATTAATATATTAATACTTTATTAATAATTTGTTATTATTTATTTTTATAAATATAAATATTACTAATAATAGTTAAATATTTGCTTTTATTACTTTTTTATTTAAATTAGCTATTTTTTTTTAGATTTAAAAGCTTTTAAATTATAATATATAAGTTACTTTTACTTTATATTAAGTTTAATTCATTTTATAAAGCAAAAAAAGCCTTATACTCTTTTTTTATATACTGTAAATATAATACTAAATAAACGGTAATATTAATACGGTTATTTAAATACGGTTTACAAAAAAAAAAAGCAAAAATAGTAAAAATGGCAGGCTAAAGCTAAAGCGCTTATATTGCCCGTAAAAGGTGCTATTACAAGGTTTAAAGCTATTAAAAAAGTTATACCAAAACTTTAACAGAAGCTATATATACTTAGGCCTAAAAAGTAGATAAAAAAGTTGAAAATTTTATATAACAAAAGGCCTATTTGTTTTTTTTACCAATTATACTAACTATTTTAACTCTATTAACTATTTTAACTACTTTAACTAATTTATAATTAAAAGTAATACTAATAAATAATTTAGCTTTTAAAAAAGCAATTATATAATTGCTAAAAGTAGTAAAAATAGAAAATATCTTTATTACCGATTTAATAAACCTATAAAAGATCTACTTTTTAAAAATATATTATTTAGCTTATTTAAATAATAAATTTTAAAAAAAAGAAAAAGTAGCTAAACTATTATAAATTATATAAATAAACTTTAAAAAGCTTAAAACTTATAGCTATAATATTTATTATTTATATAAAAATAATATAGCTAATAAATATATAAAAGCTTTATTAATTATATAAAAGCTGCTATAAAGCTTTATATAATAACGTAGCTAGTTAATATAAAGCTTTTTTTTTGCTATTATAGCTAAAAATAAAGCAGTTATAAATAGTAAAAAAAAAAAAAATACCTAAAAAAAAAAAGAAAAGAAATAAAAATAGAACAAACCTATTAAAAAACTTAGTAGCAGGTAATAAATATAGCAAAAGCAAAAAGCAAAAAGTAAGGCTAGAATAGGCGGTTTAGCAGCAAAATTAAGAATTAGCAATAGAATTAGGAATTAGCGGTAGCAAATTAACAAAAAGTAGCCAGAGATATATTACCAAAATAAAACATAGTATCTAAGTCTTTCTAGATATAATAAATAAGCTAAAGCTCTTACTTTTACTTTATTTTTTTGCTTAATTTTCTTTTTATATATTTAATTTTAAATAATATAGTTTTTATTATAATTAATATATTTTAGCTAAGCTTTTACTTTTTTAACTAAATATTTTTTTTTATTTTTTTAATGCTTTATTATTATATAATAGCTATATTTAGCTATATATTTATATTTATAGTAATTAAAGCATTATATTACTTTAATTTCTATTATAAAAAGTTTATAATTAAATATTTAAACTTTTTATAAAAAATTATTATTATATAGCTTTTTAGCTTTTTTTATACTATTTATATATAAATATATACTAGCAAATATTACTTTTTTATTTTTAAATATTATTTTTTTATACTTTATAATTATAATATATATATTATATAGTAATAAAAAAAGTTTTTGTTTAATTAAATTTTTTTAATTTTTTTTACTAGTATATTTTTTATTATAAAAGCTATATTTTTTTATAGCTTAAATTTTGTTTTAAATACTTTAATTACTTATTTTTTCTTATTTATATTTTTTAGTATACCTTTTTTAAAAATAATAACTATATTATTACTAAATATCTTTTTTTTTGCTATTATATTATTTTTTATAAAAATAATATTAATTATAGTAATAATAGCTATTAAGTTTTAGTTTTTAAAGTTTTTAAATAGTTTTTTTATTTTAATAAAAACTTTTTTGTTATATTTTACTAAAACTGCTTTATTGTTTTATTTTAGCTATATTATAGCTATAATTTCTGCTTATATTTTCAATTTAGTAATATTTAAAAATAAGTTAGTTTAAATAACCTTTTTTAGGGTTTTTTTAAAATAGCAGTATATAATTAGTATATTTTTGTTCTTATTATTTAGTTTATTTATTTTTTGCTATATTTTTGCTAAATTATTTATTAAGTATACTAGTTATTTCTTTTTTGCGTTTTTTTTAAAAAAAAGCCTTTTTTTTACTTTTTTATTCTTTAATAGCTATAGTACTAGTTTAATAAGTTTATTAATAATTTTTTTTAGTTTTAAAAGCTTACTAGTAGTTTTATTTTTATTAAAGTGCTATTATATTATAGTTATATTAGTAGTAAGTTATATTTTTAGCTTTAATAAATTATTAATAAATAAATTGTTTATTATTATTTTTATATTTGTTATACTATATATTATTTACGGCTTAAATATAACTTTGCTACTTTATTATAACTTATATTATCTTTTAAATATAAGTAATTATTATTAGTTTTAAAATATATTTGCTAAATTATAAGCAAATATTTTAAAATCTAAAAAAAGTTTTTTTTTAGTTATTTTATTATATTATTATAGTTTTAACTAGCTTTTTATACCTTGTTTAACTTTTTTAATATTTTTTATATATTTTTTATTAGCTTTTAAATAATAAAAATTATATTTATAAATAAAAATTATATATATAATATAAAAATGTTTTATATTTTATAACTTAAAAAACATTATATATAAAAAAGTTATATATAGTTATTTTTTAAAGTATTACTATTTAAATAAAGCTTTTTATAAACTTTAAAATACTAAATATTAAAGTTATTATATTTATATAGCTTTTATATATATAATAGTTTTTATTAATAAAAATATAAAAAGCTATAGTAAGCTAAAATATTAGCATAATTTATATATAAAAAATATAATATATATAAACTAAATAGTTAAAGTATTTTATTAATAAAACCTAATTAAATAGAAAATTAAGTTAATATATAATAGTTTTAATTATAAAATTAAAAATTAAAAAATATTACTTATTAACTTAATAAAAAAAGATAAAAAAGCTATTATAAAGCGGCTATTTTATAGCTATTTATAGAATTATTATATAAATAACTAAAATAAATGCCTAAGTAGCTACCTTATAAAAAGCGCTTATAAATAAATACTTTTTTTTAAGGCTTTAGCTTATTTATTATGTTTAAGAAGCCTTAAATACTATGTTTTATTTTGGTAATATATCTTTAGCTACTTTTTACTAATTTGCTGCCGCTAATTTCTAATTTTATTACTAATCCTTAATTTTACTACTAAACCGCTTATTTTAGCTTTATTTTTTGCTTTTTGCTTTTGCTATATTTATTGCTTACTACTAAGTTTTTTAATAGCTGCGTTATTATATAAAGCTTTTATATATTTATTAGCTATACTTTTTCTGCTTAAATAAGCTTTAAAGCTATTTTTATTTTAAAGGTTTATTAAATTTATTTATATAATCTGTAATAATTTGTTAATTTTATAAATATTTAGTTATTAGTTATATAAATAAGCTAAACAATATATATTAAATAAATAAATATATTTAATAGCTATTAAGTAATTAATATTAACATTATTTATTTTTAAATGCTTTAAAAGCTATAAAATAGCCGCTTTAAATATTAAGTTATATATAGATATTATAATTAATTCTTAGTTAGTTAAAATAGTTAATAAAAAAAACAAATAAGCTTTTTACTATATATAATTTTTAATTTTTTTATTTACTTTTGTATATATAGCTTTTGTTAAAGTTTTAGCCTAACTATTTTGTTTTAAATTTTATAATAACACTTTTTATAGGTAATATATTAGCTTTAGCTTACCATTTTTACTATTTTTGCTTTTTTTTTTTACAAACTATATTTAAATAACTATATTAATTTTATTGTTTATCTAATATTATATTTATAATATGCAAAAAAAAAAGTATAAAACTTTTTTTTGCTTTATAAAATAAATTAAACTTAATATTAAATTTAACATAATTACTTTTTTTAAAAAAACTTATTTAGTATTTATTAAGTATATATTACTTTTATTGTTTTTTAAGTAAACTTAAACATATTTTTTTATGTTATTTTTAATTTTAGTAAAAATAGATTTAAATTACTTTTTTTTATTAAAACTAAAAAAAAAAATTTCTTTAAAAAATAGGCTTATTTAGTATAAATAACTTTATGCTAAATATTTTTAATAGCTTTTAAAAATAGTTTAAATATAAAACTTTTGCTATTTATGCTAGCTTAATTATTTAATACTTAAACTTTATATTTATAGTTTATATTAAGCTAATTTAATTATTATAATATTTTTGTTTTTTAAAGTTTTTAAAGTAGTTTTTATTATTTTTTAATTTTTGCTTTTTTAGCTTAAAGCTAACTTAAATATTTAAACTATATTAAAATATTTATTAAAAGCTATTAGTATTAATTTAATATATTATTTAATATTTATATTAAAGTTTATTTTTTTAGTAAAAAGTTTAGCTTTATATAAATACTTTTAAGTTTAGCTTATTTATTATATTTAAGAAAACTTAAATAATATGTCTTATTTTGGTAATATATTTTTAGCTACTTTTTACTAATTTGCTGCCGCTAATTTTTAATTTTGTTACTAATTTTTAATTCTGCTATTAAACCGCCTATTTTAGCTTTACTTTTTACTTTTTGCTTTTACTATATTTATTATCTACTACTAAATTTTTAATAGCTATATTATTATATAAAGCTTTATAATAGCTTTTAAATTATTAATAAAGCTTTTATATTTTTATTAGCTATATTTTCTTTGTTTAAATAAGCTTTAAAGCTATTTTTGTTTTAAAAGTTTATTAGATTTATTTATATAATCTATAATAATTTATTTATTTTATAAATATTTAGTTATTAGTTATATAAATATGTTAAATAATATATATTAAGTAAATATTTATACTTAATAGCTATTAAGTAGTTAATATCGATATTAATTATTTTTAAACGCTTTAAAAGCTATAAAATAGCTACTTTAAATATTAGGTTATATAAAAGCATTATAATTAATTATTAGTTAGTTAAAATAGTTAAAATAATTAGTAAAAACGATAAATAAGCTTTTTATTATATAGAATTTTTAACTTTTTTATTTACTTTTGTATACGCAACTTCTGTTAAAGTTTTAGCATAACTTTTATGCTTTAAACTTTATAATAGCACTTTTTATAGATAATGTAGGTGTTTTAGCTTTAGCTTGCCATTTTTACTATTTTTGCTTTTTTTTATAAACTATATTTAAATAACCGTATTAATATTACCGTTTATTTAGTATTATATTTACAGTATATAAAAAAAAAATATAAACTTTTTTTTTTTGCTTTATAAAATAAATTAAATTTAATATATAAATACTTTTATTTATACTTATACTTATTATAAAGGAAATCTTTTTTAATAATGTTATTGTTTTTGTTTTTAATTTTTGTTTAAATTTTATATAGCGGTAATAAAAGCGTTTTTATATCTTTTAAAATAGTAATTATATAATATTACATAAATTAAAAGCCTTAAATATATTACTAAAATGTTTATAAAGTATTATATAAAGTATAAAATCATTATTTATTATTAATAAGTTATATAATATAGTTAGTTTAGCATTTATAGCTTAAAAATAGTATTAATGCTATAGCTTATAAGGTTTTTAATAATAATTTATATAAATTTATAAATATATGCTATATAATGTAAGCTTAAAATATATATATAATTTAAATCTTATTTATAGCTTTTTAAAAGCTTTATTTATTTTATAAAAATTTTATAAAAGGTTTAGTTTTTAAAAGTTAATTATATTATTTTATTTAATAATATAAACTATAGTTTTATTTTTTAATGCTAAAAATATAATAGCAGCTTAGCTTAAATAAATAATATTTTAGCTTTTATTTATATAAATTCGATAAAGCATTTTATAACTTTATTTTAGTACTAGTTTATAAAGCTTAAAATAATTAACTAAATGCTTTTTTTATTATAATATTTTTTTAAATAATTTATAAAAAACCTTTTACTTTTATTAATTTATATAATATATAATTAATATAAAACTATTTTTTTTAGCTATAAAATCTTTTATTATAATATATAAGCTATACTTTTTTAATAATTTATAATAATATTATAATTGTTATTTCTAAGTTTATAAGCTTTAAATTATTAATTATTGCTATTATTATTTATTAAAAATATATAATATATTTTATTTATAATAAATATAAGCTTTATATTACTAAAATTTCTTTAAGTAATTTTGCTTTAGTAAAATACCTTTTAAATAAGATTTTAATTAATAATCTTTTATAATTTAGCTTTATTATAAGCTTAATAAAGTAGGTATTTGATTTCTTTTTTATTTTAATTTATTTTAATAGTTTTTTAAATAGTTTATTTAAAATATTTAGTACTAAAATAGTATAACTTATAATATTGAAAAATAAACTTATTATAAATCTTTTTTTTATAAACCTTGCGATAGCACCTTTTATAGGCGACGTAGGCGCTTTAGCTTTAGCTTATTAGTTTTATTACTTTTACTTTTTTTATAAACCATATTCGAATTACTATATTAATATTACCGTTTATTTAGTATTATATTTATAGTATATAAAAAAAGAGTATAAAGCTTTTTTTGCTCTAGAAAATAAATTAAATTTAATATATATTTAATAAAACATAATTTTTTAAAAAATAGCTTAAATTTATAAAGTAAAAAAAAAGTTTTAAAACCTTTTTTTATATTTAAATATATAAAGTAGTTATTTTAGTATAACTATATTATTATAGCTATAATATATTTATATTAAGTTTAATTTATTTTATAAAGTAAAAAAAGCTTTATACTTTTTTTATATACTATAAATATAATACTAAGTAAACGATAATATTAATATAGTTATTTAAATATAATTTATAAAAAAAACGCAAAAATAGTAAAAATAGCAGGCTAAAGCTAAAATATTACCTATAAAAAGTACTATTATAAAATTTAAAGCTACTAAAAAAGTTATGCCGAAATTTTAATAAAAACTATATATATAAAAGTAGATAAAAAAGTTAAAAATTTTATATAATAAAAGGTTTATTAGTATAGTATACCTAGAGGTATAATTATAATATAGTAGTAATTAAGTCTAAAATAAAAAATATAAATTCTTTAGAAATAGCTTATAAAGCTTGCTTTTAAAGTGAAAACCTAAGGTTTTTACCTTATTTAATTTACTAATAAAGATTAATAAAACTAATAAAGGTATTCCTTATTAGTACGTATTATTTATCTTTTTTACTAACTATTTTAACTATTTTAATTATACTAATTATTTTAACTACTTTAACTACTTTAATTATACTAACTATTTTAATTAACCTATAATTAAAAGTAATACTAATAAATAACCTAGCTTTTAAAAAAGCAATTATATAATTACTAAAAATAGTAAAAATAAAAAATACCTTTATTACTAATTTAATAATCTTATAAAAGATTTACTTTTTAAAAATATATTATTTAGCTTATTTAAATAACAAATTTTAAAAAAAAAGAAAAAGTAGCTAAATTATTATAAGTTATATAAATAAACTTTAAAAAGTTTAAAGCTTATAACTATATTAAGTTTAATCTATTTTATAAAGCAAAAAAGCCTTATACTTTCTTTTTGCATACTAGAAATATAATACTGAATAAATGGTAATATTAATATAGTTATTTAAATATGGTTTGCAAAAAAAAAAAGCAAAAACAGTAAAAATAGCAGGCCAAAGCTGGGGTACCGCCCGTAAGAGGTGCTATTGCAAGGTTTAAAGCAAAAAAGTCACGCCAAAACTTTAACGGGAGCTGCGCACACCTGGGCTCAAAAATCCCACACGGCGAGAGGCTTGTCTGTCTCTTTCACCAACTACTTCAACCACTCCAACTACTCTAACCATAAAAACAACTCAGACACCAACAATTAACAAAGCTTATAACTATAATATTTATTATTTATATAATAATAATATAGCTAATAAATATATATAAGCTATTATAAAGCTTTATATAGCAATATAGCTATTAAAAAACTTAGTAGTAAATAATAAATATAGTAAAAGTAAAACATAAAAAGTAAAGCTAAAATAGATAACTTAGCAGCAAAATTAGGAATTAGTAACAAAATTAGGAATTAGTAGCACTAAATTAGCAAAAAATAACTAAAAACATATTACTAAAATAAAACATAGTAAATAAATTAAAGCCTTTATAATATATTTATAATTAAAGGTTTTTTCTAAATATATTATATTATTTTATTACTTTAAAACTTATATTTAAACTAAGTATAACTACTAATTTAATTATACTAGCTTTATAAGCTATAATTAATTAAAAAGCTATATTAACTAATAATAAATATATAAAAAATATTTAATTTATATAATTAAATAGCTTAATTAAATAAAAAATATATTATTATATATAATAATATAATAAGCTTATAGCTTTTTTATATATTAAGTTTAATTTATTTTATAAAGTAAAAAAAGCTTTATACTTTTTTTATATATTATAAATATAATATTAAATAAATAATAATATTAATTTAGTTATTTAAATATAATTTATAAAAAAAAGTATAGCTTTTTTTATATAAAAGCAAAAAAACCATTAAATAATAATTAAAATTAATTATAAAAATAGTATAATGTACTTAAAAGTACAATTTATTACTCTGAGACCTACGCTTAAACTAGGTATAACTACTAGTCCAATTATGCTAGCTTTACAGGCTGTAGCTAATTAGAAGGCTGCACCAGCTAACATACTATAAGCTATTGCTAAGCCTGATCTTGAATTTGGCCCCAACTTTCTCGGCTCAGTCTATTTCGCCAAGGGATATACAAGCTCGTCATGTAGTAACAGCCTCATCGCCAACATATACATGTATTTAGCGCTGCATATATTACGTCTCATTCACCGTTGTAGCCAGGCAGGGAGTGATCTATGTTGTTCGATTTGGACTAATGTTTTCATCCATTGCCGAGGCAGAAATGAAGGCGTCGTTTTAAAGCAAGTAGTGTGGCACTAAGGCAAGTATCAAGATCAAATAAATCCACCGCTCACAGCACCTCCTTCTAACGTTTAAAGTACCTGCCTGGACTAATATCGTCACTTAGACTAAGCAGTAGCAGGTGTTAACCCTTAGCCTGGGTTTTTAATTAATAAAACAGTTATTAATTCGCGAAATTACGTAGTACTTAATTTTATATATAAGTTTTACCTAAATTAAAGTATTTATAAATAACTTTAACCTTTTTTTTATTTAAATACTAAAAAAGCAATATTTTTTATTATATAATAAAAAAATATAAAATATTTTTTATATTTTTATACTTATTTATTTAACTTATTTAAATTAACTTATTTAATTTATCTAAATTATTTATTTATTTTACTTATTTATTTTACTTATTTATTTTATTTATTTTTATATAATTAACTTATTTATATTATATTTATATATATTTTTAATAACTTTAATACCTTTAATATTTATAATATTTTTAATATTTTTAATACTTTTAATTTAGCTAAATTTTTTGTTTTTTATTAATTTATTTTATATATAATTAAAGGTTTAATTAGCTTAATCTTTTAAGCATTTTATTTTTGCTTTCTTTATTATTTTTAAGCATTTTTTTGCTATTATATCTACTTTTTTTGCCTTTATTTTTATTTTTAATAAAAGCGGCCTATAAGGCTTACTAAGTATTAATAGCTTAATAATGCTTTATAAGTGTTTTTTTATTTACAGCTTTTATTACATTTTTTTTTAAACTTATATAAATTTAGCAATTATATCTAATTTTAAAAGCAGTAAAAGCATTTATAGTATAAATTTCTTATTATTTTTTTACTACTTTTTCAGTTTTTTTAATATTATAAAGTAACTATTAGCTTTTAAAAAAGTTAACTTTTTAAATCTAGTAAAAGTTTTAATAATAGTATATATTTTTACTACTATTATAAAAGTATAACTTTTAAAGCTTACGCTAGCTTTTTTTGCTGCAAAAGTAAGCTATTTTAACTACTTTTTAAACTTTTACTATTGCTAATAAAAAAGCTTTAGTATTATAATTTAACTAACTATATATTTATAAAATATAGCAATAATATAGCTATTATTTATATTTTTAGCGTTTAGTATTTTTTTAACTATTATTGTTTAAATATATATATAAGTTATTTTATTACTATATGTTTTTGCTATTTTTAATTGCTTTTTATTATTAATTTAAGCCTGCTTTTACTTTTTATAGTTAGCTATATAAAGCTATATATTACTAGTAATAAATAAAGCATACTTGCTTATAACTCTAGTTTTTTTTATAAGTTTTATAAGCAAAGATTTTTTTATAAAGCTAGTAATACTTATTTTTTTTAGCCTTATTAATAAAAAAAGCAATTGCTAAATCGTTAGCCTTTTTTAAAACCTTTAGTACTAAAAAAGTAAGTAGTACTTATAATACTAAATAAGTCTTTAAATGCTTTTTAATAAATTTATATATAACTTTTAATAAGTAAATATTTATAAGTAAGCTTATTTAACTTATTTTTACATTTTTATATATATAATTACTAGTATATAAAGTGCTTTAATAATATTACTAGTATTTTTAGTTGCTTATTTTAGTGCTATATATTTTTGCTTATGCTATAGAAAAGTTATATTTATAATAAAAAATACTAAATTTATTATAGTATTTAATACTATTTAAGATAACTAAAGCAATATACTTATTTTAACTTATATACTAAGTATAATTAACTTTTTAAAAATCTTTATTTAAACTACTTATAGTTCTACTAAAAAATCGTTTTTTATATAATTAATAATACTACTTTATACTATAAAAAATATTTTATTGCTTAAATAAGCTTTATATAACTAAAATATTTTAATATTAAGTCGCTAAAATATATAAAACTTATACTTTAGTAGCAAAAATATAATAATACTAGCTATAGTTACTACTTTTTTAAATTTGTAAGTTTTATAGCTTTTATAATTATTTAACAATAGTAGCTTTTTTTTATTTAGATTAACAGGCTTAATATATTAATTAAAATAATCTAGCTAATTAAAGGCAATAAAGTTATCGATTTAGCTATTTTATAAAAGATATAAAATAGTATTATTCTCTAAGTTATTATATCTAATTTTTTTAGGTATTTAAACGGCTAGCAAAATTATTTAAGCAGGTATTACCTTTTTATTAGCTAATATATAATTAATTATAGTGCTAAATATTTAAAACTTTAAGTTAATAAGCCTTAGGTTAATTATTTTATAATATGTTTACACGGTTATACCTATAATATAGCTTAACTAAAACCTAGTTTTATTTATATTAAACAAAAATTTTAAAATAATATTGTTAGCTTTATAGCACTTCTTTAAAGCTTTATATTATATTTTAAAATTAGTATAATTGTTTGCTAACCTTTTTAATAGTAAATATAGCTTTTTTTTCCGCTTTTTAAAAGTATTATAATTTTAAATTAAATATTAACGCAATTATTAATACTAAACCTAATATAGCTATTTTCTTTCTATATATATAATTAATATTAATTCGTTAGTTATATATTATAGCTAATAAAAACTTATATATATACTATTAAAAACTAAGTGCTATAAAAAACCATATAAAGCTATTTTTATAGCTTTATTTAAAACTATATTTTAACTATAATTTAACTACCTTAAGTAATAGCTTTTTTAACGGCTTAAAATTCTATAATAAAGCGATTTAAAAGCTATAGTAATAATATATATTAATTTATACTTACTATTATTAAAAGTTGTAACCGTAAAAACAACTTTTACTTTAACTAAGTTTAAATTATTAATACTTTATTGTTATACTAGTTAAAATTAAACTAAAGCTATTAGTATATCTAAAATAAATAAAATTAAAAGCTAAAATAAAAAATTTATTAAGCAATTTAAAATATAATATAAAAACTATTTTAAAAACTAGTAAATTAAAAAAATACTTTAAATTTAAAAATTCTAGTAATTAATATATTTACTATATAATTTAAGTATAATTTTATTAATTTAAAAAAGTATAAACTTAAAAAATTAGCTACTTTAGCAGATTTTTTAGTAGTAAAAATAACCTTTATATTGTAAAACAAACTAATAGCTTAACCAATATTTTTATATATTAGAAATACTTTTATTTTGGTAAGTGTACTACCTATTTAGAGGTATTAAGTAAAATTTCGCGAATTAATGACCGTTTCGCTAATTAAAGACCCAGGCTAAGGGTTAGCACCTGCTACTGCTTAGTCTGAGTGACGATATTAGTCCAGGCAGGTAGCACTCCAAAACGGCTAACTCCTGAAGGGAGCAGGTGTATAGATTGTACGCCCCTTGCATGTTGTTGAGACAAGTATGTGACTTATTCCTCACCTGCAATTCGTATCAATAAGGGGAACTATAAATTTTGATTGGCTGGGTGGCAAGGGGTTTGAGCAGGATAATCTGTGTTCCGTTCATGCGCTTGGAAATGACAAGAGACCATCCCTAACTGCACATCCAAAGCCAACAACATCCAATTGAATGGACAGCATGAGCTCATCCTGAGATTCCGGTCCCTGACCGCACCCGGTTCGGCATGAGCCCCAGACTATTGCCCTGCTTTGTCACCAACAAGCGGCCGATTTAATTACTGCTGTACTTCAACTCTATAACAACAATATCTTTAAGTAGTTGAACATCTCGACAAAGTCTGCCTGTTTTAACTACAGCTTTTTGTAGCAATAACTATAGACCCAGCAAACGCTTACCTGAACGCCAACCCCGTATGGTTATTTTAGCCAACAAATACTCGGCTAAACTTCACGCTCTTAATCCTTTCAACTGAGCTAGTTTCGAAGAGTTCTTACACCAGACGGCAGGCAAGCATGACACTCAAATCCTTCCGCTGGAATTACTGAATTTGGTAATAACTCGTCTTATCTAGATATGTGTGATCTACTTTATCAAGTGTGCATGTGGTGTAGAGCCCGAATCGGACCCCAAACCATGCGAGCGTGCGGCAAGGCTGGTTCTTGCGGAGACCCCAGTGATCAACCTTACACCATCGGAAACATGTGCGAAGAGTGCCGGGTGGAGGTGGATAAGGTAGTGGCCGAGTATAAAACTTGAGCAGGTGGATTTTTCCAATATTTCAACCTTGTTCACGAACCCTCTGATTATGCACAGAGTTCGCGGCTCTATTCAGGCCATGATCCCACCATCAATTTATGTAGCTAAATACTTACTTAGCCTACTTAGTTGAGAAGAATTACTTGGCTGACCCATCCTTTCCAAGTGACATCTTGACTAAATCACTCGTAACCAAGCCTTTCTCCTCTACCCTAGGACATGGTTGATATATTGACTTTGCGCTTGTGTGCGATGCCGCCTCGAAAGCTCTAAATAGAGTGTAAACAATGACTGACGCCAATGCTAGCCCAGTGACAAGATCTTCGGCTTTTGCTGTATCAATTGGAACTCTGACTTAGCTGTTATGATAACTGGTCGATTGTTCTTACCCTCTATTACATATATCGTATATGTAGCGTGAACCAAAGCTTCGACAGGGATAATCATGAAAACACTTGTACCTTACATGTACATACTCTTTATACTGCGTGCAGGAGTACCTAAGTACACTCGGATGACCTAATAACTCATCTACAAGGGTACATGTGCATGTATGATGTAGGCACCGACATCGGTGCTTGGGCTAATCGGTGAACCAAAGCTCACCAACGCTGCGACGCCCCACCATAAAAATGACTTGCGCACATCACGGCGGGCTTCAGTCAACCCTCCATCGCCATTTCTCCCTCTTCTCGTCCCAGCATAGCTAGCCCGGGCTTTCTCGACCACGCCCGCACACCATGCCCGGCGCAACGTTGGTCACGGCAGATGTGCCCACCACAACCAATGGCCAACAGAACGGCGTCAATGGCCACAACGACCACGACCACGACCACGACCACGACCACGACCACGACCACGATCACGATCACGGCCACACCTCTCGCGCTCCCTCCCTCTCGGGACTCTCTCTCACCGAGTACAGCGCAAACCCGACACCCCCCTCCTCCACCACCTCGAATCGCGTAGCCGACATCGTCCCCCCCGAGTTCATCCTCCCCAGCGGGCATCCCGATGTTGGTTCTCGCTCTCTGTCCCTCCCTTCTCGTTGACCACCACGGGCTAGCTGACCTATGGCGGGCTGGTTGTGACAGTATCTTCGCTTGATTCTAACTTCTCGTGTCTACGAAGCCTGCAAAGAAACGTCCCTGACCACGGCCACGAACCTGTCGAACCGACTCGAGTGCAATGTCCTCCTCAAGAGAGAAGACGAGCAGCCCGTCTTCAGCTTCAAGCTGCGGGGCGCCTACAACAAGATGGCCCACCTGAACCGCCAGCAGAGCTGGAAGGGCGTGGTCGCGTGCAGCGCCGGGAACCATGCCCAGGGTGTCGCCTATTCCGCCCGCCTCCTCAAGATCCCCGCCACCATCGTCATGCCCCAGGGCACGCCGAGCATCAAGCACAAGAACGTCTCGCGCATGGGCGGTTGCGTCGTGCTCCACGGCCAGGACTTTGACGCCGCCAAGGAGGAGTGCGCGAGGCTAGAGGAACACCACGGGCTCATCAACATCCCTCCCTTCGACGATCCTTACGTCATCGCCGGCCAGGGCACCATTGGCATGGAGCTCCTACGCCAGACCAACATCCAGAAGCTCGAGGCCATATTCTGCTGCATCGGCGGCGGTGGCCTGGTCGCCGGCATCGGCGTCTACGTCAAGAGGATAGCGCCCCACGTCAAGATCATTGGCGTCGAGACGGAAGATGCCAACGCCATGGTCCAATCTTTGCGGCAGGGCAGGCGAGTCGTGCTCAAGGAGGTGGGTCTCTTTGCCGACGGAGCGGCCGTCAAGACCGTGGGTGAAGAGACGTTCCGCATATGCCAGGAGGTCATCGACGAGGTCATCGAGGTCAACACGGACGAGACGTGCGCCGCCATCAAGGATGTTTTCGAGGACACCCGCTCCATCGTCGAACCCGCGGGTGCCCTGTCGTTGGCAGGCCTGAAGAAGTGGGTCGCGGCCAACCCCTCGAGCGACCCCTCTCGGAGCCTCATCGCCATCACGAGTGGCGCCAACATGAACTTTGACCGACTCCGTTTCGTGGCCGAGCGCGCCACCCTCGGCGAGGGCAGGGAGGCCCTGCTGTGCGTGAGCATCCCGGAACGGCCGGGCTCCTTTGCCGAGCTGGTCAACAACGTCATGCCGCACGCCGTCACCGAGTTCTCGTATCGCTATGCGACCGACGAGGTGGCCAACATCCTCATGGGCATCTCCCTCCCAGCGGCATCCGACAGGGAACGAGAACTGCAGGTGCTCATGGAGCGTATCACGGCTTCCGGCATGACGGTGACGGACCTTTCGGGCGACGAGCTGGCCAAGTCACACATCCGATACCTTGTCGGCGGCCGATCCGACGTGCCCAACGAGCGGTTATACATGTTCAATTTCCCCGAGCGTCCCGGGGCGCTGGAGAAGTTCCTGCAGACCCTGCGGCTCAAGTTCAACATCAGTCTGTTTCAGTACCGCAACGGCGGGAGCGACGTGGCCAAGGTATTAACGGGCATCCAGTGCCCGACGGACGAGGTGGAGTATCTAGAAAATTCGCTCAGGCAACTCGGATACCCCTGGGAGGACTGTAGTCAGAGCCAGGTATTTAAGACGTTTCTACGACATTGAGATGCACCATGATAGAAGAAGAAGTAAAGCGGGATTGGCTTCGCGTTAAAAGGTCATGGTGGAGTTAGGGCGCATCGAGGCGTTCTCGCAGCATTGTCGAGTGGCACATAGCATCGTATATCATGGCGGCAGTTGTAGGGATGTCAATGCCGGCCTGATTTTTTATATAACATATTGTAAGCGGCGATTCCAGGGTTGTCAATAGATTTCAGGTCTTGACTACGTTTATCTGTGATCTTACAAGTCTTGAATCTGATCCTTTGGATCTACTTTACAAGCCATCTTCTTATTTCGGATTTATTAAGCGAATACGTCCACTAATATATACAGCACGGTTCGTGTCTGTCGGTGTTGATAATAACATGCTCTTTTAATTGAAGTTTTGCGCAGAATATCGACCTAATCCCAGCGGCCTTCACGTTAGCAGCAATGCTGGGTGGGCTTGCTCTCCCATGTAAGTTCTCCCAGGTCAAGCGCAGCGAAATCTGGGAGGACCAAGATCGTGCGACCCACTTTTCTCGACAGAGGCTTAGTGCAAAGTACCGTACAGGGGTTTCGATTTTCTATATCGGTAGTACGAAACAAAGTATCCAACGTACCACCTCGACCAACCCACACAAGCAGCACACACACACGGCGAAGAACAACAGAAACGCGCGCTCCCAGGAGAGGAAATAAATAAAATGTCTTCGTCGCTCATCTCATCACTCAGGGCGCTGTCCCTGCGCGCCAACGCCAAACCAGCAGCATCCCGCGTGCTCCCAGCGCTGTGCCTCCGTCTCCGACAGCCCGCGACCCGCCGCATCTCCCAGAGCTCCCTGACTCCACGACGGCCGACGATGACGACGAAGCCCGCGATACCGGTGGCGATACCGGCGGCGGCGGCGGCGGCGCTGATACAGCAGCAGCAGACGAGGGGGATGAAGGTGCACAGCTCCGTGAAGAAGCGATGCGAGCACTGCAAGGTCAGCTACAGCTACAGCTACCCCCACGCTCCGGCTCTTGATTGCCGAATGGCTCGTATCAAGAAACGTGTGAACAGGGGTGTGCGCTAATCTGGATTTCGTGGAAAACAGGTCGTGCGGAGGAAAGGCAGCAAGCGACACCGGGGATACCTCTACATCATCTGCAGCGCGAACCCGAGACATAAGCAACGGCAGGGCTAGCTAAGGCTGGGCGACGACGACAACGGCCGACTCCTAATCTCAAATATATGTATAAGAAGGAAAGAAAGAAATAAAGAAAGAAAGAAAAGGAAAGGCACTTTATTTATGGTGGGGTAACAGGCACACCACGACGGACGCTCTGCTTGGTCTCTTATTATTTTACGCTGTGATGTCTCTACTAGTACGACCGGTCCACGCATGCACGCATGGAAGCCAAAAAAGGTCAAGATGGGACTTGTACAGATAGCGAAGTCGAGCAAGTGGTTCAGTCAGGCACTGCGGTCCGGGGAAATACGTGTTACATGATAGTAAAGGACATATACGCACGCGCAAAACGGACAAACAGACAGAAAGCTAGCAATGAGAAACCCCCCCAGCAATTTTCCACTCCACTCCGACAGCGGGGAAGTTGTCGGGAAACCACACACACATACACACACACACACAGAGAGAGAGAGAGAGAGAGAGAGAGAGAGACCAGGTCCCAAGCTAGCTCCACGTAGCTAAGTCTAACATAGATTCGGTATATATATATAAGGTTTCACATGCCGCTGATATACCGCTCCATGGCCTCCCACTCGGTCTTGCCCGTGGACAGCAGGTAGCGCACGTGGCCGGGGTCGGTGACGCCGCGGTGGCGCTCGAACTCGGCGCGCGCGAAGCCGCGGGTCTCGGAGCGCGCCGCCGGGTCGGGGATGCGGCGCGTGCCGCGCAGGATGGCGCGGTAGAGGGCGAGGACGCGGGCGCGCTGGAGGAACTGTAGAGGGGGGGAAAGCGAGGGGAGAGAAAGAGTTACATTGGTGCGATTTAGCTTTGCGTGTTTGGGCGCTGTGGTGAGCGGGAACAGAACCGGGACTGGGACTGGGACTGGGGCTGGGACTGGGGCTGGGACTGGGGCTGGGACTGGGACTGGGATTGGGAAGTACGTACGTGCTCTAGACTTAGGGTTGGTCGGACGCGGCTCTTGGGCGGCGGCGACGGCGGCGACGTGGTGCTGGTCGCATATCGTCGGAGCGCGATCGTCGCAGAGCACGGCTGGATTGTTGCGATTGCCCGGAATGATGATGCCATTGGGTAGGTATGAGATGATAATATTGGTGTCTGTGTGCTAGCTTTGTGTGTGCCGCCGCATTGAGCTGGTTGAGGTGAGGTAGATATGGCTTTTTCAATGCTCGTCGTCGTTGGGTAAATGGGACTTGTGCATATTTAGAAAATAATCCGCACCGTACGAAGGTAACAGGTAACGTAATGAAGATGTAGCTGCTCTCGGGACGGTGTGGATAATCATATCTAATCTATCCGGCGATCTTATCTAACCCAGATAGGTTACTTTGTACCTTGTATAACAATAGGTACCTTATGGGTTAGGTGAGCAAGCGCCACGGCCTCGAATGCCTGCCAAGGATGCGCTTTCTATTTTAATACAATCTTCGGGTAGCAAGACCTGATTCAACATTCTGACCTTGAATCTTCCCCATTGGAGCTTCATCTCCTCTTTCATACCCCGCCAACTTCTTCTGGGGGTTTTCATATCTCGTCCCTGGTACCTAGCCGCTCTCATTCACACTTGACCCTAGGTACCTAGCATATCCCATCTGGATATCTAGATACTATGAATGATTCAGACGCGATAGCGAATCGGAAGCGTACTACAACAGATCCCATAGACAATGTGAATCGCAAGAGCGACGACCAATTCATCGAGGAGCATCTATGTCCCAGGTACGATACGAACTCATCATCATAGACCTATAGCTTCAGCTCGTCCGTCCTACTTTCTCCTGTCCCGTCCAAGTGTCCCCCTTTTTGACCGACGAGATCTCTGGGACAGTGACTTACCGTGGACCTCATGGACACATCCCGGGACTCGCATACAATACTCGCTCCATCTAGTCGGTGCGGGCGGCCTTAGCAGCGCCGACCTGGACTCGTGTTTTCATCTCATCGAGGAGACCAGTCGTGCTCACTACGAGTCCTCGACCGTCGGCTGGAAGCCCGCCACGAAGCTGACGGAGATGAAGACGCCCGAGCTCAGATACATACTCGTCAAGGATCCCGCGGGCGTCGTCCGCGGCTTCACCTCGCTGATGCCCACGTACGAGGAAGGGGAGCCCGTCATCTATTGCTACGAGATCCACCTGAAGCCCGAACTTCAACGGTACGTACGTGCGCCATAGCAGTTTTCATTATTGATGTCACCTATCGATACCGCCTATCGATACCGCGAGTGCTTCGATCTTTACCTAAAAGGTAATCGAATCGGTCGTCATCGTCGTGAACTTTCTTGTTGATGTGTGTGCCCTCAGGACTGGTCTCGGCTCGCTGTTGATGTCCTTCCTCGAGAGCATAGCCTCTCGCACGCCCACCGTCGAGAAGGTCATGTTGACTTGTTTCCTGAGCAATCCGAAGGCGCTGGCGTTCTATAAATCATCTGGTTTCGCCGAGGACCCCATTTCTCCTGTGCCCAGGAAGCTAAGGTATGGGAGAGAATTCGTTCCCGACTACGTCATCATGAGCAAGAAGGTCGAGAGCAAGGTCGCGCCGGGCTCTGCTTCCTCGTCACATCGCTTAGATTACGTAGATGCCGAAGTAGACTGATGGGGCGCTGATGTTCACGCTTTCGTGACATATATCTGCCTTTCATTTATTATATGACAGCTCGGCGCGAATAGTCCAGTGAATACCTGTCGGCTACCTTTCACAGTAAAGTCGCAAAAGGCTAATATAATGGCCATGGCTGTCCGAGATAAAAACTTGAGATGAAACTCAGCAAAGTTGGGGTCGTGCGCGAAACACCATGGTCAGTAGAAGGGATAGGACACGGGATTTGTATAGGCCGCAATTTCCCCCTTTCTTCATCACCATCGAGATTGAAAGTCCATGGCAACGATGCATGCGGAAGTGGCCTATCAGACTTGGAACCCACGACCACCATCACCACTGGCATCTTGAGCTTATCTCTCTTTAGAAGGCAGTTGATGGAAGGAGTTATCCGAAAACTTTCCGCTCTCCACGCACTGTTTGAGAAAGCACTTATTTGTCCTTGGAGTTCTCATCGGCTACTTGTTAAATCGGGCATCTTCACATATTACCGTCTCTCTCTCTCTCGACGTGCGAGATTCCGCGTAGTCTTTATAAGTAGCTGAAGTCGGATTTACTCTTCCAGTTCCACTTGCGCGCCGTCAGTCTCTTAAGTCAACGATACCCAAAAGATATATAAAAAAACTCCGAACAAAATCAACAGTATCTCTCGGCTGCCCCAGCCACTGATCAATCATGGCGGGAATAGCTCTAGGTGGACTCTCGCGGACGACGCAGGGCTTACCAGCCCACGAGCGCCTCCAGAATCTGACGATGGGCGAGATGGGCAGCGACTAGAAGTCCAGTCTCTTCAACTGCTGTCCCTGCACCAGCTGCGTGTTGGGGTTTTACGTTCCCTGCCTCCGTAAGTGTGTCCGCATTCTTCCGCCGTCCAGCAGCAGCCACTTCGAACTAAAAGATTTTGGATTCTGAAACCAAATCCCGGTAGTTATTGACTGTTACGTACTCCTTTACTAACGCGATGCCCCCCCATCGTTCCCAGTGGTCGGCCAGACGTCTAATCGCCTGCTCGACCCCACGGCTCTCCTCCCGAGCATGCTCAACACCGACTGCCTGATCCACGGCGTGTTGCAGTCCCTCTGTTGTTCCGGGTGGATGTACGATGCTCTCTCTACTTCCCGCCGTTCCTGTTTCCGGCTCTCAATCTCTTACCTCTTACCCTCTGATCTACGTCAAAACATATGAGCTGACCCCCCCAGCTGGACCATGGTGAAGCGTGAGCAGATCCGGGCACGTTTCGCCATCCCCGGGTCCCCGCTGAAGGACTGCTGTGTCAGCTTCTGGTGCCAGGTACGTGTTGCCTAATCCAAGAAGTCGAGCAGTTATATGAGAGTAGTGCTACCCAAGTATAGGACCTAGCTTAGTATATTCTAAAGACACTAGTCATCAACGTCGTATTACGCCAGCGGCCCTCGTTGTGTGCATTAGACATTTGGCTTCATCGTCACATTAGAGATATCATATACCCTATATACATCAATTCATAACATAGCTAAAGGAAAAGTATATAAACAAACCACCAAACGCCGAGCCGCTGACGATAAGCGCCGCTCATCTCCGACCAAGCCAAAAGTATCAAGAGTCGTGCATTCATATACATATCGGACCGTCATTACCCCCATGGTCATTGCCCAAGTAGGTACCTAAGGTAGGCAACCATATTCTCTCACAGCGCAGATATCGAATATTCCTTCTCTCTGGCCGGGCTTTTGGCAACCATTGAGACTTCGACGATGACGTAGCACCCGTCATGGCATGCCGTCGAATCCCTTCAGCCCCCCTTTTATTGCTGTTTTCATCACCCCCCTTTTCATGAAGATTCCAGGTTTCCGATCTCCCAACAGGACTCTCAATAGCGATACCCCCGCGAATCCCGCGAACCCCGACGCCCATCATAGCTCGAGCGCCCCCCGTAGTACGCGGCGGGAGGGGCCCGCGGCCCGCCTCCGCGCGGCTCGAGGGGCACGACCTCGACGCGCCTCGGGCTCCGCGAGTGGTGGTGGTGGTGAGAGCGGGCATGCGAGTGCGAGCGATGGCGATGCGGCGTGGTCTCGACGTGATATACCCCCCCCGCGCTGCTGTGCCGCTTCTCCCTCTCCGGCTCGTACGTGTCCCCCCACGTCTGCGGCCGTCCCATGTTGGTGCACGAGCGCAGGATCCACAGCAGCAGGAGGACGCCGGCGATGGACCCGATCACGATGCCCGCTATGGCGCCACCGCTGAGGACGCTGCCCTGGGTGCCGGTGTCGTCCGCGATGACCGTCGTCGTCGCTTGGCGGATCGTCAGGATCCTCGTGAGGGATTCGGGGAGGGTCCTCGTTGGCTTGAGCGCGGATGCAGGAGGAGGAGGGAGAGATGGTGCCATGGCTGCCTGAGTTCGAAGGGTTGGGTTTTGCTTGCTTGCTTGCTTGCCTTAGGCTTAGATGGGGGACCGACCCGGTCGTGATGAAGTTCTCGTTCTACTTCTTCTTCTTCTTCGCGCAACGAGAGTATATGGCTGGTCTGGACTTTGGACGACCGAGAACTTAAGAAGAGGTAACTAGCTCCGGCGACTCGGACTCGGAGCAACTACCTACCTATACATATATACGAGGCGAATAAGACGAAATGCCGCGCGCGCGCGCACGAGCTCTGCAGGCAGTGGTGACGACATGGCTACGAAATGGTGCCTTGCCCTCCGCTTGGCTAGGTGGTCCTCCATCTGCGCCATGTAACGGTACCGGGGACGCGAATGGGTCGACGAGGGGGCGGGCAGGAGAGAGGAATGGGTGTTTGCAGATCACGGATCGTCTTGATGCTGTCTGCTGGGATTAACACTAACAGACATAGCGCCTGCGAGCGGGCTATCGACACGGGATAGATCGCCCAAGATGGCAGGTATGGCAGATGGTGATTGGCGGATACGTCTGCTCTCCCCTGTGCAGGTCTAGGAGCTAGTCGAGAACGGTGACGTCATGATGACGAGCGCACCAGTGACTACCTGTATAATAATAATATGTGCGACCAGCACTTAGGTCACCTTACCTGCCTCTTTTGTGCAATTGATATTTCGCTCTAATTTACATGGGAACAGACCTGTTGGTTTTTTTAACGGCTAGAGAAGTGTTTTTTTCTTGTTCTTAATATTTCTAGCGCCACATTTGTTTGCGCATCGGAGCAACAAGGCAACTTCATAGGATACTTAGGTAGTCAACTAACCCAGCGCTTTGCTGCATTTACTCACACTCAAATATGACATCTTTCAAATCGACAATACGGAAGACAAGTAGGTAACCGAGTTGATGATGGTGACCAGCCAACCATGGCTCGCGAGGGGGGATCTGATAAGAATGCTTGGCATCGCTTCCCCTTCCCGGGACCAGGATTTACCAATCCCGTATTATAGTACACACTACTTTGTACCTAGAGTAACTGGCTCAATACCATTGTCAGTATATAGACAGAATTAACCGAGTTAAAAGGAGATGGATCGACTAAGTGTATAGAAGACTTCCTCGACAAATTGGGAGTAAATTCGAAGCTCCTAATCTTGTAAACTTTCCAAAAGAGTCAGATAAGTTACAGGCTGCATATAATACATTAAAGCTTAGGTCAAGTTCGTCGCCCTCTTAGGACCGCTCACGCTCGCCCTGCTTCGATAAATGGTGTCACGGAAAAACGACGCCGTTAGTCCCGAGTAGGGATTAACGGTATAAATAGGCTACTTTGCGACAAATGGCTAGTTATTACGCTATTTTGTCCTAAGAATCCTAAACAAGGTCCTGTGGGTTGCAATATGTTTGTTAAATTTTATTTAAGAGAAAACGCATTGCGTGGTCCGTTACATATTAACCACGTCCTCTCTGAAAACGTCTTACAATTCGCTAGTTAAACCTCGCCCTTGCGCTACATGTCGTTAATTAATTTAGGCCGTTGGAAGCTACAAGGCTTCAAGTATATTGAAAATGAGAATGAAGGTTAATACTCTGAACGTTCAGGGAATGTTTACCTTCCCTTTGTAACCCAGCCGGCGTCTGGATCTGCTACTGCTAATCATTGTAACAGCGGGATCTAGGTCATACGTAAGTATTAGCAGAGTGGTGCTGTGTAATCAGTTGTGACCTAGAGTCTGAGGTGGATCAACTGTTCGAAATACTTGTTTCGAGTATAATGGCTATTGTTTGTGATGGGAACCGGCGTCACCATGTTTGTAGTTTGCGGAGTCTCGAACTGACTCTCAGTAGCATAATTAACAAGAAATCGTCATGTTTCTAGTTGAACATAACTCCACACCTGCGTAGCATAATTGGTTAATTCTACGTGTCGTTTCTTGCGATATCTTCGACCTAGCTATAATCTAACTAACTACTAGTACGCAGACTTTTATAAGCGAGGGGAAATCCCCTAATCTACTCTACTATACCATCCGTCGCCCATCGAATAGCGCTTAAGCCGTTTCCTCATATCCGTGTGTTAGATATAGTGGTAGGTATCTATTCCGTTGGTATGGTATAATAATGCTAAGCTTACCATAATATCTCATGATTAGACACGACAAGTTTTAGTTACCGAAACCTCACAAAGCGTACTTTCGTATCGTATACGGCGCAGCATTGCCAGTGGATACATTAAGCATGAAGCGTTGTGTGAACTATTATACAGACTCCGAACCTCCGTGCTCGACTTTTCCTCGACACAGTAATGCGAGTACTATCAATCCTATAATTATCGCGAGACAAGTTTACTTTACACGACATCAGGACCTTCTACTCTACTCGAAGTCGCAATAATAAGCTCTCACGCGAAGAACTCCTCCATGTCAACATTCATCCCGTCTATTTCGCCCTTCCGCCCCTTTTCCAACAGACCAAGCGCCTCCTCGATAGGGACTCCCATCACCCTAACCCCTTCGACGGGCAAACCGAGCAACTCGTCCCGTTCCCGGCCCCATACATTACCGTCCCACGGTCTCCGCACCAGCAGGACCCCCGCCCCATCCACATCGATATCGTCAACGCAGATGAAGAACGTCGTGTCCAGGCCCTCGACGAAGCGGTTCACGGCGCAGAGCCAGGGGAACCGCCTCACGGCCTCGTCGTGGTCCCATGCGATCCTCTCCACCCCGCGGCCGCCGGGGCGCTTAATCGTCCTCGGCACGTACAGGAGCCGCTCCTCGCCGGGCTTCTGCCGCGGGGCGCCGCGGTCGAGCAGGTTCGCGCCGAAGCCGAACTCCTTGCCGGGGGTGTCGTACTGGAACACCAAGAAGACGGGCCGCGCCCGCACCTCGTCCGACGGCCAGTCGGCGTCGCCGTTGGCGAGGATCAGGAAGCGCCTCTGCAGGCCCTCGTAGCAGGCGTACGGGATGCGGACGCGCGGGGGCTCGGAGAGGGCCAGCTCCTCGCCGACGCGGCGCAGGTCTGCCTTTGTCTTTTTCGTCGTCTTGTTTTTGACCGCGTCCCCGTCCCCGTCCCCGTCCCGGGGCGGGAGCTTCACCATCAGCATGCCGTTCTCGACGGGGTCGGCCGTGTCGATGACGAGGATGTGGGTCTTATGCAGGTATTTGTTCTTGGCGCAGCGCAGCGGGTGCAGGGAGGCGGCTTGCTTGATGAGGTCCTCGCTCGCTGTTTCGACCGAGGAGGCGGGGGGTGGGGGTGTGAGTTTAGCCTGCACGCGGCAGGCGAGATTCTCAGGCGATTTGTGTTTGTACGACGGCTCTAGGTTTGCTACTACTTTGTCCTCAGATAGATCTGCGTGGATGTAGATGGGGATGTAGTAGCCCAGCGGAACATTTTTGGTTGGCGCCGGTGGTCCATCATCATCATCATCATCATCATCATCGTCGTCGTCGTCGTCGTCATCATCATCATCATCATTGCCGTCCTCGTGATCGGCGCCCTCCCCGTCGTCAGGATGGAACTCATAACCATCCCTCTCTTCATCCCACGATGAATTGGCGATTTGCAGATTCGCCACAGTCAGGCCGGAGTCAACAGCCTTGATGCGAAACGAGTCCACATTGCAATCGAGCTCATCGTCATCCAGCGTGACCAGGACGACGCCCCTGGTCTGCCAGTTTCTGTCGACGGCAGCGATGAGATACCTGGGCTCGAAGGTGTTTTGGGTTCCCAGCTCGAGGTGGTAGTCAAAGGCGGCGCGCAGGGGCTGGCCGACGAACCGGGGCTGCGGGGCGGGACGCACGCTTCGGCCCCGCTCGCCGCCCGTCTCAACGCACCCCGTCTCGCACTCGCGCGCGAGGTCCGCAAGCTCCGCGTCGCTCAGGTCTACCAGGGCGTAGAGAGCTGCGGGATGCAGAGTCATGGGCTCGTTGTGATAGCGTGCCATCGAAGGCGCCTTGGCCGGCAGCGAAAGGTCTGGGGTGCCGGACATGATTGCTCCAACGTTGGAGCTCTGACATGGTGCAGTATATATGTATATAAATAGCGGACCGAGGGAGGCTGATAGGCTGACTTTGACGTCACTCGTGTCCTTCGGCATAAATCCCAAGGTGGTTTTCCCTTGTGTAACAAGTTGATCAATTGTTGCCCATATGCGTTATTCGCAGTAATAAATCTCACTCGTACTGTCGCCGGCAATAATTGGTGATGCTTTACGTGTAGAAATGGGCCTTGATGATCTATCATGCGGAATCATTGTATTTACCCACGCCCACGCTACGAAGTAGGCAGCACCTATATATGATTGCCGTGGGTAAGCATTTACCAGATGGCGTAATATGCTCAAAATAGAAACGTGCTAACCAGAAATAGTCTAACCTCGTGTTGCAGGTGCGTCGACGGCGTGCACTAAAACTGCCGGGTAAGAGAGGGGAAGAAGCTCACGTGATTGCGCGGCATACCTACTCCAAGTCTTGCATCGATCCATTTACGCGCCTCCGACTTGGGCGACAACGCGTCAATTCGACCCGTCGCTCCACCTCGCTCACTACCTACCCATCTCAGCCGGTATATGACATGAACAACCACATCTCGTCGCAGAAAAAAACTAGTACCATGTAGTGTTATTATTATCATTATTTGATCGTCTGCAACAAACCATGTGGGTACTGGAGAACGAAGGCGAAGCCCTCGACCGTGAGTCCAGATGCCTATTCTTCCTCCAGACGTTAAGACTACCTATCGTCTTTCTCTTGGCTATCGTCGAGGCTAACCGATTCCATTACGTCTCGCAGGTAAACGAGTATGGCTTCGCCCCGGAAAACGCTATCTTTTCGGTCGCACCGTCGCCGAGCGTACGTCGTGACCTTCGCCATGCCGACCTTGAACAAGTGGTCTCGTCCGCTGACTGCCTTCTAGCCGGCCAGCTTGCCATACATGGTCCTGGTGCCGAGAAAGTCTCGCGGAAGCATGTAACCATAGCCGTGGATAAGGTCGAGGAGGGCCAAGCGGTGCGTCCTGTTCTCCCAATACGTCTGCCTACCCTGACTGCGTCGCCGCCGCCCGCCGTCCGCTGACCCTGATTTACTAGGAAGTCATGGGAAGCCGCTCCAAGGTCACCGTCGAAGACCTTGGCTCAAAGGGCGGCACCAGGGTGAACGGCCAAAAGTATCGCAGCGAGATATGCGTTCTATCACAAGACTCGAATACTCTCCAGATGGGCTCGTTTCCACCCTTGTTTCGGTCCGTCAATCCCCACACTCCCCTTCGCCGCTCGCGACTCGTGACTGATGGGACCTTGTGTTGTGGCTCTCTAGCATCAGCTGGTTTCCCGTTGTCCTAAGCTTCTCATTCACCAGCAACCAACTCCGCGCCAACCCCTTTACCCGCCTCCGACAGAGCCTTGAACAGCTCGACATCAAGCTCCTCTCCGACTACGACGTGCAGCTGACTACTCATGTCGTTTCGAAGAAGCGCAACACGCCGAAAGGGCTCCAGGCTCTGATCAACGCTAAATACATCGTTAACGATGGCTTCGTAGATGCCATCGTGGATGCAGCTGCGCCCGAGACTCCCGACGATGGGGTCGCCACGAGCTCGCTTGAGCAAGACTTCGATGCCAACTGGCCCGACCCTATGCGCTTCCTCCCGCCACCCGGCGAGGAGCCCGTCCCCAGGCAGCCGGAAGCTTTCGCACCTAACCCCGCGCGAGAAGAGCTCTTTGATGGCTACACCTTCATATTCTACGAAGAGAAACAGTATGACAGTCTGCTCGCGCCCATCACAAACGGCAGGGGCAAAGCCCTCCTAAACGTAGCGGTGGCGGGAGAAACCCAGATTGATGATTTCATCCGTTTTGTGAAAGGAGTCGCGGGTGAGAAGGGCCTCGGCGAATTTGAGGACGGCAGTGAGGGCAAAGGTGTTGTTGTGGTCAAGTGGATGCCCAGTTCCGAGGAGAATGCCGATTGGTTTGCCAACTTCTTCAAGTCCATATCGTTGCGCCTAGATCATCGCCTCATTGACCAAAAGGACTTCCTCGACGCGATATTAAGTAATGACGCGAGTGGGCTACGGCGGCCCCTCGAGTTCGAGTCGCCGCCAGCAACCTCTCAAGTAGAGCAAACACCACCGGCCACTGAACAGCAACCGATGGAAATCGACCCGGTGGAAGAACAGGCCCCGCAGCCTCGGGGACCGGTAACACGGAGAAGGGGGCGGGGACCAGTGACACGCCGGTTCCGAGGATTTGCAATTGCTCTTGGCGATGAAGACGGTGCGGATGAAACACCACCAGCCACGGTCACAGATGATGGCGGGGCCACTCGCCGTAATATAGAATCTCCCGGGGAAGGTCTCTTCGTGTCCCAAGACGCACCTGGACCAGAACCAGAGTATAACATTCCCGCGGACCAGCCAAAGCAACGATCACAACAATCACAACGACTACAGCGCAAGCGGCCGGCCTCGCCCCTAACGGAACCCGGAGACATGATGGATAATCTAGCCCCAACAGCTGCGCAGATGAAACGACGTCGCATTGCAGCCGGCGAGGAGCCAGTCCCACGCCGTGAAGCATCAGTACCGCCGGTAGAGAAGCCGATCATCACGCAAAAATCCCCCAAGACGAAGAAGGAGGTCGATGTCCTCGAAATGGCGCGACAACATCGGGAAGAGGCTGAGAAGCGAGCGAAGATGGAGCGCGAGGAACTGGAGGCCGAACCCGGGGATCTGGACCTGGCCGAGATCCGACGTCTGCACATTGAAGAGCCCATGCCACTGCGGGAAGCTCCACAGGTACGCACGCGCGAGCAGGACGTAGCCGACGGGCGATGGGATCCGGCATGGAACGGACGGAAGAACTTCAAAAAGTTCCGGCAGCGCGGTGCGGTGCAAGGACGAGCGGTCGAGAAGATCATCGTTGCGCTCGAGGAAGTCAAGTCCAAGGCCTTCGGTCTCGGCGACGACTACTGGCTCGAGGACAGCGTCAGTCATCAGCGGCTGAGGAAATCTGACGATCGGTCCCAGTCGCGCAGCGAATCCAATAAGCAGGCGACTAGCAACACGACACAAGAGTCTAGGAGGGCGCAGAAACACGTCGAGAATCTACAGCCGGTGGATAGCAGCGAGGATGAGGGTGGGAACGTGGAGGGTGTAAACGAGGAGGAAGATGACGATGACGATGACGATGATGATGTCGTCATCATATCAAACTCGCGTACGCGCACAACCAGGTCGTCAGCGAACACGACGCAGTCACAGTCACAGTTGCGGTCGGGGCGAGCCACGCAGAGCAGCATGTTAGGCAAGTCTTTACCGGCCCGAAGGACGGGCAAGCGGCCGGCAGCAGCGGCACCGCCGACGGAAAAGCCAGCCAAGAAAGCAAAGGGACCACCTCTCGACCAGAGCGACGACGAAAGCGACGATGACGATCTCCGCTTCCGTTTTACTAGGCGGCGAGGATAGGACTTTGGGATGGTTTTATTGAAATGTAAGAAAAGAGGCGACGGAGGGACAACGGTGAATAGATTTGAACACGGCTTGCGCTGCTTGCTTGGCGGGCTGGGTATTATCGGAGTAGAGCTTCCGATGGGGTATCGTCTATCATTCTATGCTATGCTATGCTATGGTCTTCGAATTTGCTATATATCTAGTGACCGACCAACTATAGCGCTCGACAATGATGGTGGTGGTAGTGGTGGTAGTGGTAGGGAGGGATGATGATAGATGGGATGAGGGGCAACCAGCGTAAAGCAAGCCAACCATTGTGACCCACAGCCCTGTCCACGCAGCGACCGCCTCCTATTAATTATCTTCTCATGCCTTCCGCTCTGTTTCCTTTTTCTTCGTGCGGGGCGCGGCTCTCGAGCCTCTGTTCCCCTGGTTATAGCTATATCCCACGCTGTTGCGCCGACCGTCCGTCTTCCCGCGCCTTATGATGCATACGTTGTCCTATGTTGAACTTTGAAGATTCAGCCCCGGGCGGACCTCAACCCCAATGCGTTTCGTTTCCCGGTCGGGCATAAGGTATCGTTATAATTCTCTATATTTCGCGCAACACCAAAGCAGCCACATATAGTAAAATCAACGCCGGAAACGGATTCCCCCCTCCCCATATGATCTCCGCGAGCGGCTCGGGAAACCATCCCCGTCACTGCCCCACCCCCTCCCCTCCCAGGACAAATCGATCGGTCAATCGGTCAATGAATCAGTCCATAGCCTCCATCTCCCCCCCGCCCGCCCCCTCGGCCTCGTCAACCAGGAGCCCGACAAGGCAGGCGGCGAGCATGGTCTCGTAGTTAACCCAGGGGTGGATCTCGCCGAAGAGGCGTGTGCCGTCGCGGCCGGCGGCGCGCAGGAGCTCGGGCTCGCCGCCCGGGTGGAAGGGGAGGTAGGGCGAGATGTTGTAGACGCGGCCGCCGAGCGCGGTCCAGGCGTCCTTGCCGCGCCGCCCCGTCTGCCGCCGCAGCATGCTCGGCGTCACGCGCAGGTACGGAGTGCCGGCGGGCACGCCGCGCAGGTCCGCCGCCGCGTCGTGGCTCGCCAGGCGCGCCCAGTCGAGGGGCGAGCGGCCTGGATCTAGCGTCACCTTGCGCGAGGGCTTGGCGGGCCGGCTCGTGTGCGTCGGCGGCGGCGCGAGGGTCGACGAGCCCGGCTGGCGGTCGAAGTGCGCGCTGCCTGCGAGGAGGGGCGAGGGGCGCGCAGAAGGCGCAGAGAGTAGGGAGGAGGAGGAGGGGGGTGGCGCGCTCAGCGTGGGATTGCTTAGTCGAGGGGGGCGTCGGGCGGAAGGGGGCGGGGGCGGGGCCATGGACATTGCCGGTGGTGTCATGGTTGACATCGTCGGCGCCAACGGCTTCGGTGGGTTTTGTAGCGCGGGACTCGCCGTGCCCCGCGCGACTGCGGCTGCCGATGCTGGTGGGTCTATTCTTGTTGGCGCTGTTGTGGTTGTTGTCGTCGTCGAAGGCGAGAGCGAGAAATAGGGTATGCTCCCGTTTGCGGCCGGGGTCGTGGGGGCCTTGGCTTTCGGTGTCGTGGGCGGCGACGGGGATGATGGCTGCGAGGTAGAGATGGCGAAGGACGGTATGTCGGTGTCGACGGGGTTGTGTATCGCCCTTGGTGCCATTACCTCCCCTTGCTCCTCCTCTTCTACCTCCGATGACGGCATCTTTGGTCTAGGATTCCGATCTGTCTCGACCCCTCCCCTGCCCTCGGCCCTTCTCACCGGCGCATCTCGGCGGACGAGAGACACGCCGCTGGAACGTCCGTCTACCCCATCGACTACCCAGTCCGCGTCTGTCTCGCGAGAGAGCGAGCGGGTCGTCGGCGGCTGCTGGATCCTCGGCGATCCACGGAACAGAGCGAGCAGGGTCTCGACAAAGGGCGGTCTTCGGATGGCGATGTAGACGACGGAGGCTAGGATGAGCGACCAGCCTAGCAGGGCCATGCCGTGCTCGCTATAACGAACCTTGTGAGATTCTTGGTATATGATATGTGGGGGGTGACTTAGAGGCCGTAGGTATCTGCATACTTTTAGCGGTGGTGGTGTTTGTTTGAAGATGACGGGTTGAGGACTTGTGGTACTCACTTATTGTGGAGCTATATTCTTGCCGCGGTTACTTAATTACAATGTCCTAAGTACATGTATGTAGGTACTGGACAAACTACAAGGTACGAAGTACTTTGTACCTAATCTAACACTTAGGTACAAAGGTTGGTGTCAGATTTGGTGATTTCAACTGTAGTAGTATTAATCTTGTTATATATCTAACAGGCTTTTCCGTTGCTTATCTTATAGGTTTAAATATAGTATACTAGGTTAACTATTAATACTAATTATATAATTACTAAAGCTTACTACTAGTTTTAATTAGGTATTATAGATTATAACACTAGCGGCTAAATATAAAAATCTAAATACTTTATATTAAAATAAAATAAATAATTTAAAAAAAAGAAAAAGAAAAAAAAAAAGCTATTATATAAAATCTTTAATATATATATATGCTTTTGTTTATATATATTATTTATTTACTACTTATTAAAATTATTATTTTTATGCTATATTTATTATAGTTATTATAGCTTAATAGTAGTAGTTTTTACTATAAGTACTAGCTATTAAAGCTATAATATTAAGCTTATTTATATGTTTAATATTTAATATATTTTTTTAAAAATAGCTATAATAAAAAGTTTTTCTAAATAGTTTTATTATTATAATATTAGCGCTTTATTTTTTAATAAATATAAAGCTTAGTAATTATTAAGTATTATTATAGCTATAATTTTATTTTTTATAAATACGTTTATAATAACATTTTAATATAATAGTTATTAATATTATAATTAATAAATCAATATATAGTTAAATATATATTATAGCTATATATTATAAAAAAAAACTTTAGTTATATAAGTAAATATAAAGAAAATATTTAAAAAGCTAGCTGTTTTTTTTTATAGGCTTTAAAAATTCTAATTTTTTTTTTTTTTTTTTAGCTTTATAAATTAGAAAATTTATAAATAACTTATTTTTTATTTCATGTTATACTAAATTGTTAAAAAAAATACTTTTAATTTTTTAAAAAATGTATTTCTAATTTTTTAAAAAAAGTATTTCTAGTTTTTAAAAGATATACTATTAGTTTTTTTAAAAATAAATATTTAATTTATAATATAATATAAAACTATAATATATATTTTAAGCTAGCTTATAAAAAAAAGTTGTTTATTTATTTAATATTTATAATTTTACTAATATTTTTAAAGTAATATAAGTTGCTTTAATTATAAAATAAATATATAAATTAAAATAACTTAAAATATATATAAAATTAACTATAATTAAAATTTTAAAAAAGAAACCGCTTTTTATAATTTTAAATTATATTTTATTTTAGCATATAACTATATAATTAAACATATATTACTAAGTTATAATTAAATAATTAAATTAAAATTACTATAAATTAATAATATAATTATTAAGAAATAGCAGTTAGTATTTAATTATAATTAAATAAAAGTAAATTAAATTAATGCTAAAACATATTTAAATAATTTAATTATTTATAGTTATATTAAGTTTAATTTATTTTATAAAGCAAAAAAAAGCAAAAATAGTAAAAATAGCAGGCTAAAGCTAAAGCACCGCTTATAAAGGTATTATCGCAAAATTTAAAGCTACTAAAAAAGTTATGCTAAAACTTTAACAAAAGCTGCGTATACTTAAGCAAAGGTAAATAAAGAAGTTAAAAATTAAACCTATATAATAAAAGGTTTATTTATCTTTTTTACTAACTATTTTAATTATTTTAATTACTTTAACTACTTTAATTACTTTAATTACTTTAACTATTTTAACTACTTTAACTATTTTTTCTACTAAAAAAACTTAGATATTTAAATATTTATATTTATAATTAAAAGTAATACTAATAAATAACCTAGCTTTTAGAAAAGCAATTATATAACTACTAAAAGTAGTAAAAATAGAAAATACCTTTATAGCTAATTTAATAAACTTATAAAAGATTTACTTTTTAAAAATATATTACTTAGCTTATTTAAATAATAAATTTTAAAAAAAAGAAAAAATAGCTAAGCTATTATAAATTATATAAACAAACTTTAAAAAGCTTAAAACTTATAGCTATAATATTTATTATTTATATAAAAATAATATAGCTAATAAATATATAAAAGCTTTATTAATTATATAAAAGCTATTATAAAGCTTTATATAGTAATATAGCTAGTTAATATAAGGCTTTTTTTTTATTACTATAGCTAAAAATAAAGCAATTATAAGTAGTAAAAAAAAAGAAAGCACCTAAAAAAAAAGAAAAAGAAAACAAAAATAAAATAAACCTATTAAAAGACTTAGTAGTAGGTAATAAATATAGCAAGAGCAAAAAGCAAAAAGTAAAGCTAGAATAAGTAGCTTAGCAGCAAAATCAGAAATTAGCAACAAAATTAGGAATTAGCGGCAGCAAATTAGCAAAAAATAGCTAGAAATATATTACTAAAATAAAACATAGTATTTAAGTCTTCCTAGACATAATAAATAGGCTAAAGCTTTTATTTATAGTTATAATATTTAAATATTATTTTTTTAAAAATTGTACTATATTTTTAATTTATTATAAAAAATAAAAAACTAGTTATATTATATATTTTTAGTTTTTTAAAAGTAAATATTTAGTTTATAATATAAATAAAAACTATAATTTATATTTTAGGCTAGCTTTTAAAAAAAGCTGTTTATTTATTTAATATTTATAATTTAAAAGATATATTATTTTATTTTTAGCTTTAGCTTTAATATCTTTTTAGTATTTTTTTATATTATTATTTTATAACTTTTTATAATACTTATATACTATATTTACTAAACCTAATTAAATATAAATTTTTATAGTTTATTTTATTTTATTATTAATATAAAAGCATTTATATATATATATTTTTACGATTTACTTTTTATTACTAAAAATTTATAACTATTTTTATATACTATATATATTAAACCTTAATTAAATAGTATATAAATGTTTTATATTGCTTTAATTATAGCAAGATTTTTTTAAATAATATATACTTTTTAATAATATAATAAATAGCAAGCTATTATAATATTATTATTACTATTATTATATTTTTATTATTTTATTATAATAGGATTGCTTTTTTATATAATTTATATATATATTTATTATATAATAAAGCTATTTATATATTTAAAAAACATTATGTCTTAATTTGCTAGAAATATTAATATATATATATAGCTAATAAAGTTACTATATATTTAGTTTACCTTAGCTATATAAACAAGCTATCTATTAAGTAAAAGATAATTTAAAAATATATTTTATAGGTTTTTAATATTATTATATATACTATTAAGCTTAATTTTTTTAAATACTTTAACTTTAAATTTAATTAACTTTATTACCTTTAGCTACTTTTTATAATTGCTTTTATATATTATTAGTGTTTTTATATATATTATCTTTTAAAGCTAATATAATAATATTATATTTAGTAATATAGGTAAGTAAATTTAAAAAGTAAAAATAGCTATTATAGCTTATATACTAAACCTTTTTTAATAAATAAGCAATTATAGCAGTTAAATATGCTATATTAGCAGTTTTTTCTATAATAAAGTAAAAATTTATAATTTAAAATAATAATAAAATAATTAAGCTTAACTTTTTACTGTTAATGCGGCAGTACTTATAGCTAAACTAGTAAAACAGGCTAATATAGTAAAAAAGAAAAAAAAAAAGAAACAAAAGGTAAAAAAAGCGATAATAAAAAAAGCAAAAATAAAAAAAGCAAAAGCAAAAGCAATAGCAGCAATATTAGCTTTAATATAATACTATAATTATATTATAAACTTGTAATTTAAATAGCAAAAGTATAACAAATATTAGTAAATAAAGCTATTAAAGCTAACTATAAATCTTTATAAATAAAAAAGTTAAATTAAATATAGTATTTAAATAGTAAAAATATAAAGTAGCTTTATTATAATAGTTAGCTTTTACTATTAGTTACTATAGCAGCTAAAGTTTAAAATAAGTATAAATAAATATAGTAATAAAAGTTGCAATATTTAGCATTTTTTTTATAATATATACTTACTTACTATTAAGTATATATTAACGTTATATTATATAAGTTGCTATAATAACTAGCTAGTATTAATTTTATTTAGCTTAGCTATTATTTATTTTTTATTAAAAAAAAAAGTTATTATAATAATTAAATATAAAACTTATTAAATTTAATATTTATATTATTATGCTTATATATTTAAGCTAAAACAAAAAGTTATAAAAAAATAATATTATATTTAATTTAATAATATTTAGTAAGCTATATTAAAAACTTTTTATAAGTAGCTTATATATTTAAATAAAAAAAGTAATAAAAATAAAAATAAAAACCATAATAGTAACAAAAAAGCAAAAAAAAAGAAAAAAATAAAAAAATAAAATAAAAAATAAAAAGCTAAATATTTACTAAATAAAAACATATTTTACTTTAGTATAACTTTACTATAACAAAAGGTAGTATAAAATTACTATATTAACTTATTACTATATTTTACTACTATATATAAAATTAATAAAATATAAAGCAAATAATAAGTAGTTAATTTTTATATATAAGTACTAGTTAAGCTAATATAGTATAAGTATTTACTTATGCTTAAATATATATTTAAAAGCTAATTTAAAAATTTTGTTATAATAAACTTTAAAGTACTTACTAAATTTGTTAAATTCTGTTATAAATCTTAATACTAGCAGCTAAATGCAAGGATTTAAATACTTTATATTAAGATAAAATAAATAACTTAAAAAAAAAAGAAAAAAAAGAAAAAAAAGCTATTATATAAAATTTTTAATATATATATATGCTTTTGTTTATACTTGCTACTTATTTACTACCTATTATTTTTATGCTATATTTACTATAGTTATTATAGCTTTAGTAATAGTTTTTGCTATAAATACTAGCTATTAAAGCTATAATAATCCTTTTTTTATAAATAGATTTAGCTTAAGTTTTTTGCTATACCTAAGGTTAGAACTATAAATTGTTATAAAAGTTAAAGCTATATTTAAAGCTAAATCTTAAACCTTTAGTATTTAAATTAATACTTTTAAACAGTAAAAAAATACTTTTAATATATATAATACCTTAATAAATAAGAGCTTTTATATTTTACTATTAAACTATTATACTAATAGTTAATTTGGTTATATTAATTTCTTTTATATTATTTTTTATATAAAGCTTTACTATTATTTTTTTTAACGATATTATAAACATATTTATTAGTTTGTTACTATTTTATTATTGTTTAAATATATTAAATTAAATTTATTATTTTTTGCTACTGCTTTTTACTTAGTTAACCTTTTAAGTAGCTTAGCTTTATTTAAATTAATATTATAATAATTTTTAATCTTTTAAAGGAAATTTTTTAAATTACTTATAAAATACTATTTATTATTATACTTTTATTTTTTTAAAACATTTTATAAAATAGCTTGCGGTATTATATTTATAATAAAAGTATTTAATTAAATTTTTATTCTTTTTTTTTTAAAGCTTAATTTATTACTTTTTTTTTAAGTTTTTTTTAAAGTTTAACTAAGTAATAGATTTTTTAAGTTTTTGTGCAATCTATTAGCGTAAAATTATTAGCTTTTTTTTTAAAACTTAAGTAGGTTTAATTAAAAAGTATTTAGGTTTTTAGGCTTAATTTTAACAATTTAATATAATTGTTAAATTATAAAGTAATCTAATTTATTGCTTAATTGGTTAATTTATTTGCCTTTTTTATAGAGTATATATATATAATCCTTTATTTTAAAATTTAAATTATATTAATGCTTATTTACTTAAGTTATTATTTAGCGTTAAGCTTTTACTACTTATTACTTTATAACTTATATGTAGTTATATATTTTTTATATATAGTTTTATACTTTTTTATAGTTTAACTTTTTTTTTAAAGCTTAATTATATAAGCTTTTATTTCTAGCTTTTTAATTAAAAGGCATTTTTATAAGTTGTTTTACTAGTACTTTTTGCAGAAATAGCCTGCTTAAGAATTTATATAATAAAAAAGCTTATATAGTATTTAACGCAAATAATACTTAAAACTAGTTTTTTTAAAAATAACTTATATAAAAATAAAGCTACTAATTAATCTATTAGTATATAATTTTAACTTAACTTACTATTTATTTATACTTAGCTAATAGAAAGCTTAGCTTAATTTTATATATTTTAGATAGCTTATTTATAAAATCTATAATAAATTATAATTTTTAATTACTAGTAAACCTTTTAAGCTAACTTAAGATATAAAAAAAACTTTAGTAAAACATTTTTGCTATATTTTTAGCTATTATTTTATTTTTATATAAAGTTATTTATATTAGCTTTATAAGTTAGTTTATAATATAAAAAGTTATATTATTTTTATTTTTATTTATAAAAAAACTTTTAAAATCTACTATAATATATTATTAAGCATAATTAAGTACTAGTAATAATATTAGTTTATTAAAAGTTTTATTATATAATACTTTAGTAAATTTATAAAAATAGTTAGCTATATATTAATTTATAATTATATATAGCTTAAGCTACTAGTACTATTAAGCTACTAAATATTATATCTTATTATATTTAAAATATATAGTTATTAATTATTTATATATTTTTTTAATTACTTTTATTTAAAGGTTATTTATATTTAGTACTACTAATTATTTTTTATATAATATTAAATTTTTTAGTATATTTTAGTTTAAGTTTTCTATTATATAAGCTTTTTTTTAATAATTATATAGCATAATATTTTATTTATTAGCAGCAAATACTATATTAGTTAATATAATGCTAGATAATAAAGGTAGCATAATTTTATTTAATATATATATTTTTAATAGCTTTTCGTTTATTTTAATTATAAAAGTAGTAGGCTTAAAAAGCGCTATTATTTTCTATTTATCCTATTTCTGCTTTTATATTTTTAAGTTTTCTATAAAGCAAAAGAAAATGTTAGCAATAATATTATAAAATTTAAATTAATAAGTAATTATGAAGTCGTAGTAAATAATTAGCTTAACCTATTTTACTTATTAAAAGTTAAGCACTCGTTTTATACTAAAATATACTAAGGCTTTATAGTCGGTAACTATAATAAAAAGTTATTGTTATTAAAGTTTAATTAATTTAATATGCTAATAAATAAGCCCTTTTATTATAGTAAATATTTCTTTATTATAAATACTATAGTTTAGTTTTATATTATAGAAAAATTCTAAATAAAAAGCTACTAGTTTTTAAAGGTTAGCTTTATTATTATACTATATTAGTATGCTTATTGTTACATCGTTTAAAGCGTTAATCTTTATTTAAGTTTTAACTTTATATAAAAAGTATTAAAAAATAAAAACATTAATTAAAGCTAATTTTAGTTATTTAAACGCTTATTAATACTAATTAGTTTAATTTAGTAAAGTATTAATATATATTAGATTAATAAGTAGCTTAACTATATAATTATATTTTTTAATAAATTTTTAATAAAAGTTGCAAAATTTTTTAAAAAAATAACCTTTTTTTAGCTAAGCTTTCTTATTTTTATATAACGCTTTTTATTATTAAACAACTTTTATTTTACTAAAATTAACTTTAATACTTTTAGTACTTATAATAAATTTTAAAAATTTTATTTTAATAATATAAAATTTATACTTTTTTAAGTTTATTTATAATTTAGCTTTATATAGTTTAGCTAGTACCTTATTTATATAGTATATATATTTAAGCTTATTATTAAAGTATATTAAAATATTGTTAATATAAGCTATATAAAAAATATTAAAATAATCTTTTAATATATTATTAATATATTATTAAAAAGTAGCTAAATTATTTGTTAACCTAAAAAAAAGAACTTTAAATTTATAGGCTTTATATTATATTTAAAAAGCTATAAAAGATTTATTTTCTTTTATTATTTTAATATAATAAAACGCTTAGCAAATATTAATTTTAATAAAAACTTTAGCTTTTAAAATATAAAAAAAAGTTTAATTTATTAATAGTAGTAAATAATAATCTTTTTATATTATAGCATTTAATTTTTAGTAGTTTATATATAATCGTAGTAATTTATTTCTTTTATAAGCAAAAAGTACTAGTATAACTTATAGCGCTATAATAAGTTTAATAAATCTTTTTATAAGATTTTTTTATATATATTTGCAATAAGTTTTAGCTTTTTCTAGCATTATTTTATATAGTATATTATACTTTAAAGTTTTTAGTTCTTTATTTAATACTATATAATAATCCATATTTAGTTATTATAATACCATATTATTAAAAGCTGCTTTATTAAATATGTTTAAATATTTATAATATTTTTTAAATACTAATTTTAAAGCTACTTTTTATAATTTTTATTTATTTTAGCTTAACATTTTATGCTTTTTTTGCTTAATTATTTAGTTTAACTTATATAATATAATAGTTTTATAGCTTTTAGTATTTTTTTGTTTTATTATAAAGTTAAATATATATATATTTATAATTACAATTTCTATAAGTTAGTACTTATACTATCTTATAGTATTATATTATAATTTATATAATCTTTTAGCGTTTTTTATTTCTTTAAGCTTTTTTAAGCAATTAGCTATTTATATATATAGTATAATTTAAAATAAAGCTTTATAATTATTTTTATTAAGTATTTAACTTATTTTACTAGTTTTTTATTATATATAATTGGTGCCTTTATTTAAGCTAACTTATAAAGGTTTAAAAATAACTTTAGAGGTTAAAACTAGCTAATTTTAGTTAAAGGTTACTTTTTTTAAGTTTTTTAAATTTTAAATATAGTTTTAAATTTAGCTTAATTTTTCTAACCTTTTAAAGTTCTAGAGTTAACTAGTGTAACTATTGCAATATCGCTAATTTTTTAAATCTATTGCCTTAATATATTAATCTATATTTTCTTAGTAGCTAGAACTAAAAATAAAGTTACTAGCTTTATTTATAAAAATATTTAATAAGCAATATTTAGGCTTTTAATCTATAAGAAAAAAAAGTTAGCATTTTTTAGTATTAATAAAAATATTATAATAATCGAAAAACTTTTTACTAATAATAATATTATATTTTATATTTAGAATTAATAAAAATATATTAAGTATAATTTGCTTTTATATTTAAAAATAAGCTTTAAAAGCTATATTAACCTTTTATATAGCCTTTTTGTTATATTTTGTAATAATAGCTAAATTAAAACTTATAATTTATTTAGTTTAAAAATATTTTAATATTTTTATAGCAAATTTTACGCTAATAAATAAGTATATATTAGCTTTTATATTAGCTAATAATTTAGTAATTAAAGTAAATTTATTATTTGTTATAATATATTTTATAAAAAAAAGACTTTTTTTAAAAAGTTTTTATAAAAAGTTAAATAAAATCTTTTTATACTGCTTTATTTTTAGTGCTAATATAATTAAATACTTAAAATAAGAGTTTACTTTTTCTAAATTGTTTTTTTTAGCTATTATAAGCTTAATATTCTATTATTATAGCTTTTATTTATAGTTTTAGCAATAATAGCGTTAATATAAGCGCTATTTAATTATTTATAGTTTTTTTATATAAATAATTAAAGCTATAGTATTTATATTTATAGTAAATAAAGCATTTTTTAGTTATAATAAAGCATTTTACCTAATTAAAGTTAGGCTTTATATAGATTATATATTTATTGTTTATATTTTCTACTATTTTAATACCAAAATAATTAAAGTTATTGCTATAGTTTAAACGTAAATTATTTAGCACCTAATTGCTAAATCTTAAATTATTAGTATTTTCTGCTAAAATAGTTATACTAAATAGCTTTAAATTTTTAGTTACCTTTTTTTCCTTTTAAGCCTTACTAATAAGAAAATTTTTATACTATTAGTAGTTATATATTTAAATAAAGTCGCAGTATTAAGCAAAAGTAACCTAAAGGTCTTTAAACTTTTTAATAGTAAGTTTATTTAGTTATTTTAAAAGTTTATTATATATATTTTATTTATATTTAGCTAAAATAACTTATATTTAGCTAGTATAATATATAAACTTAATTTTATATTTAGTAAAATAATTACTAAGTTTTATATTAAAGTTATAAATATATTTATATTAAGCTATTTTATACTTATTAAAATTATAGTATTAAAAATATAAATATTTTAGTACTGCTTAACTAGTCGTTAAAATAAGCTTTTATTTTTTATTACTAATAATAAAGTTAATTAAACTATTTAATGCTAAGCTAGCTATATAACCGATAATATAAATAATCCGCTTTTTTTTACTGTTTTAATAATTAGAGTTTTTAGCAAGTTTATTTTTAAGCAGCATAAACTAGTACTTAAACCTTACTTTTAGTTTTCCTATTTTAGGCTTATTATTTATAAAAATAAAAGAAAAGTTAATTTTAGCTAACTTTTAGGTCTTATCTTTAGTATAATTAGTATTAACTAATATAGGTATTAATTTTTTGTTATTATTAGTACTAGCTATAGTTTTTATAGTTATTGCTTTAGTAAAAGCTTAAGCAATATAATGTTTTAAAAGCTAAATAAATTTATTTTTTAAAGCTTTATTAATAGTTTTTAGCTTTTTAACTTTAGCTAATTATATTTTTTATGCTTTATCGATAGCTTTATTTTAAACTATAGCTTTATTAAAAGTATTAATGCTTTCTACTATTTCGAGATATTTAGCTAAAGCTACTATTTAAGATTTAAACTTATATACCTAATAGTATATTAAGCTAAAGTTTTTACCTAGCGTAATTATAATATTGTTTATATTTTTACTAACTAATAAAGCACCTATTACTAAAAAAGTTCTTATTTTAAACTTTTAATATATTATATTAAAGTATTTTTTAATTATATAGTTATACTATTTCTAAGTAATTAGTCTATTAAAATTAAGCTATACTTTTTTATCTTTATTAAATAAAGCTGTAAAAAACATAGCTAAGGTACTATTTTTATCTAAGTATTAGTATTTAAAGAATTATATAGTATATCTGGTTTTATAAAGCATTATATAGCTTATGCTACGCCGTTTAAAAAGTGTACGTCTAGTTCTTAGAAAATGTATGTCCGGTTTGCTATAAAGGGTATAAAACTAGTTATACTATATACTTTTAGTTTTTAAAGAGAGTATTTCTAGTTTTTTAAAGAAAGCATTTTTAATTTTTTAAAAAAAGTACTTTTAGTTTCTTAAAAGGTATACTTTTAGTTTTCTTAAAAATAAATATTTAGTTTATAATATAAGTAAAAACTATAATATATATTTTAAGCTAGCTTATAAAAAAAAGTTATTTATTTATTTAATATTTATAATTTTACTAATATTTTTAAAGTAGTATAAGTTATTTTAATTATAAAATAAATATATAAATTAAAATAACTTAAAATATATATAAAATTAACTATAATTAAAATCTTAAAAAAGAAACTACTTTTTGCAATTTTAAATTATATTTTACTTTAATATATAACTATATAGTTAAAATCTAATAAAGAAATAGGTCGAATAGCTAACAGTAAAAGTTATAGGCTTTAGTAATCGAGGAGTTTTAGATGATCTTTTAGGTAAAATCTATTTATCTAGGTATGCGTGCGCTAACTAGTCTATATATCCATGGAGTAGCTGGACTAACCTGTAGCTGCTCCGCCGGCTTTGCAGAGCCTGTTACATAACCTTTCGTTATATAACTACTACCGAGAGCCTCCATGGCTCCAGCCCTACTTTTCTTCAACATAAAAATATATCTTTAAGTTATAATTAAATAGTTAAATTAAAGTTATTATAAATTAATAATATAATTACTAAGAAATAATAGTTAGCATTTAATTATATTTAAATAAAAGTAGATTAAATTAATACTAAAATATATTTAAATAGTTTAGCTATTTATAGTTATAATATTTAAATATTACTTTTTAAAAAATTGTACTATATTTTTAATTTATTATAAAAAATAAAAAACTAGTTATACTTTATATTTTTAGTTTTTTAAAAGTAAATATTTAGTTTATAATATAAATAAAAACTATAATTTATATTTTAAGCTAGCTTTTAAAAAAAGCTGTTTA
>MU396857.1:0-45993 GCA_022578855.1 Nemania serpens | reverse complement strand
TTTATTATATAATTTTTATATTTATAATAATATATATATATATATAATTTAGTATAAATTTAATAAAAAATTATTTATTTATTATTTTTAAACTAGTATTACTTTATTTATATTATTTTATTTATATTATTTTATATATATTATTTTTGCTTTATATAGTATAAAGTAGTTTAGTTAGCTTTTATAGCATAAGTAGCTTAAATTTATAAGCAATAGCAGCTTATATTTGCTAGCTATTTAATCTTGCGCAAATATCTTGTAGTACTTTACTTAAGCTTTAAACTTGCGCTAAATACTAGCCAGAAAGCTTATGCTCTCCTTAATATACATACTTAACAAACAATAATAAGTATGTGCCTGTAATATGCTGTAGAAGTGCCTTGTCCAAACGCCAAATGCCTGAGTGAGACCTAGCTTAATGGCTTAAAAGGCAGCAGTGAGCTTTCAACAAAAGTTTACCAGTCTTAGACGGAGTATTACACAGTTGGCAGGTTGCCTTATTTCTAATAGATCTCAGTTGTTATCAGTAAAGAACTGCATTTCAGACGCCAATCGAAGCTATCAGGTGACAGGCTTTACAAATTGATCCCTAATTCTTTCCTTTCCTTTTGCCTACAAGAAGCTTTACTCTAGCAATTTGCCCCCCACGATGCCCTCGACGCAGGATCGGAACGACGATTACCTTCTTGGATACCGTCGCGACGAAGCCCAAGAAAACAATCGCCTCAATCACCAACACGATGCTATCAAGCACGCAATCTTGGAAGGCCATCTGGTGCACCCCTCAATCCCGACCGTAGAGATCACAAAGGCCATTGCCGATCTAGGCTGTGGCACGGGCGTCTGGCTGGACGACGTCAAGAACACACTCTTTCCCGGGAATGACACAGGTCCCCGTCTCGTTGGCTTCGACCTGAACGTCGAAGCGTTCAACAAGACCCCGGCTCCTGGCGTCCAGCTTATCAAGCAAGATTGCACCAAGCCTTTTGACGACAGTTACAATGGCACGTTCGATCTCGTGAATATCCGCGGGCTCGCGTATGCCTTGTCTGTCGAAGGGTTTTCCCTTATGATAAACAACGCCATTAGGCTATTGAGTAAGCTGTATTTTGCCCAGGGCAGGTTTTATCATCTAACTGTGTGCAGGACCAGGAGGGTATCTCCAGTGGCTTGAGACAGAGACGAGGCTTTTCAAGGCTTATCCAGCCACGGCAAAAATGTCAGAAGCTCTGGCTGCTATCAACTCCGAGCGGGAGCAGCGTGATCTTGCGCCTTAGTATGGCCGACCCATAGTGAAGAGGATGTTGTGAACTTGTATACCTTACTGATGATTTTACAGCCTTCCGCATGTCATGCTTCGAGAACTTCTTTCTCACAATTTAGAGCCTAGTGTTACACTTGCGAGTAGCGATTTGCTAAGGATTCTTCACTTTAACCTGTTGCCCGGAGGACTCAGTAGATCAGAGGGGTCTGAGACATCCGCACTGAACGACTGTTTTTCAGATATAGTGCTGGAAACCGTAAAACTTCTCCTCAACGCCTCTTTGGTTCGTGCGAAATCACAAGATGACCATGCGACGAAGGAAATCCAGCCCCAGAATCAGAGTCGTTTGGAGGAAATACAGGCGCTGATGGATTACATAGATGAAGTTCGGAAGTCCAGTGAAGTCAAGCTGGGCGGCGTGTTCCCGCATGTAATAGCACAAAAGTTGGATGATGCTCTCCCCAAGTAGTTTATTATCACACGAATCTCAGGGATCGGAGGACCGAGAATTCAATTAGAAGAGGCGCTGGAGAGCAGCTTTCTTGTGATCACTGTCACTATTTATTCAATTCCGGTAACATCCTTCCAAAGCAAAGTCTTCATTGAACGATAGTACTTAAGAGCTACCACTACCCCTATGTCACGCCATCCAAGTTCCTATATAACCATGAAAAGTAAATTTAAATTTCTAGGGAGGGTTTTCAAGGTCATGAGATCCAGGGAGTCGTTCTATTCCATGCTCCTCTGTGGTAAAGACCTGGTGTTCGGTCACCCAGTCTTTCAGGGCATCAAAGTCACGGCATTTGTGCTGCCTGGAGAAATAAAGAAGTAAGCACAAATCTTGTTGTCTCTCATTAGTCACAGTACTCACACGCTGAAATCTGGAAAGGGTGCAGGGTGGCCTTTCACCCAAACATAGGTTAGAATGCCAGCATCCGCGTCACACATTAACTGCATATCATTAGCAGCTGTGGCGCTCATTTCGAGAGCGAGCTGTTACCTTTTGGCGTAGATTGTCAATGCAGTGGTCTGTATCATCAATCAGCTATCATGGGTCTTGAGACCATCTTCTCTGGCTGGACACCTACCAAGATGGTACCGTAGTACCTGCGGGCTATCCTTCCACGGCTCCGCCTTATCCTTATAGTAATCCTCATAAGTCGCCTGGCGCAACATGTTCAAGCAGTGCAGCTGGTGCAAGACTTCCACAGACGCCATATAGCCACCACCGATCTCTGGCGCCAGCTTGACAGAGTACTTGGCCGATGCATTGATGGCGTGAAGACTCTCTTCAGAGATATTTATCACACCTCCTGGCGCCGTCAGCAAGAACTACGAAAGTTCCGAGGGACATAATGTTACCATCCTGATATACGACGCTATCCCAGTGTTTGTCGATTGAGGGATTCGGTGTGCCTTTGAAGGCGTTTGGCGTCGAAAAGCTCCCGTCGAAACGCTGGTAGTGGCCGGTGTTCTTGATGCTCTCGAGGGCGGGAGAGTACATAGGCATGTGGTCCTCGCAGCCGTCTCTACGGGTGTTATAGTAGCTTGAACGAGCAGCTAGTAATAGGGACAATGAAATCAGGAAGAAGACCAGCTGCGGGATCCATAGATATATTTGGCGTCTCCATGGCCATGCTGACTGAAGGCTTTTGATATTGTGGCCGTCTATACTGTCATGCCTTTCTAGGAGTTTCTCCTTGTCGAGTTTGTTTTCATCTTCTGCGTACATTATGAGTTACTCGGAACGCTGGTGTAATGCCGGGAATGTGGTGAGGCTGGACACTGCTGGGGGAAGATGAGCTATAGGGGAGCGCCAGGTTGGTCCTCGGTACTTTTTCGCAGAAGATTCCAATAAGATAATGTTTGGTCAGCGGCTGAGTGGTTTCTTTTCAGGGTGCCACTGCAATACCAAAGTGGTAGGTGACTGTCGCTCTCGCTGGAAGTCACATTCAAATACACTGGTCAACCTTGCACTCGCATCAAAAGTCCTGTGCATCTAACAACGAGAGTAGGGCATATCGAATCAATGTAATAAAGTGTGGAGTCTGATATGCATCCGAACGGGCGGCAAAGGTGACTCCATGTGTATCAACGTCAACACTCGCTGCCTGGCTGCTCTCACCTGACATGTTACATTCCAATAGCGTAAGTTATCTTGCATAAACTGGATAGAGTAACAATCTGCAAGACTCACGCAACAACGGAAGGCTTTCCTAGCATTGCTTCACCAAAGAGATATATCTGTGCCGCAGTAATGCATGACAGTTACTACATAACAAATGCGGAAGGCAAGGGAGAGGTGACCAAGAGAGGAGTCCTTCAGTGTAACGGCTCATAGATAGGCACATATAACAAACAGAGTTACACATTCACGATCAAGGGTATCAAGTGATACAGCGGCTTGCCTTCTGCAAATACAAAACGATATATTCTTTGCTGCCCCGGAAGCCCAAGTCCTCAGACGACTTAACCTTCATTGAGACTTATTCCAGAATCAAAATCCAACTCCACAATCGCTCTACCTACCATGCATTTCACATCTCTCCTCATCGGCGCGCTTGTGGGGGCTGTTGCAGCTCTCCCGGCCCCTATTGCTGATCCTGACGCCGTCGTCAACACCCGCTTCGGTACCTATGAGAACGAAGCTCGCAACGCCGAAGCTGACGCTGTCGTCAACACCCGCTTCGGAGCCTACGAGAACGAGGCTCGCAACGCCGAAGCTGACGCTGTCGTCAACACCCGCTTCGGTACCTACGAGAACGAGGCTCGCAGCGCCGAAGCTGACGCTGTCGTCAATACCCGCTTCGGTACCTATGAGAACGAAGCTTGAGGAGGGGGGCCCTTGAAAGCCACTGCATCAACAGGGCTTAGATCGCACGTTTGGGTCGGAGGTTCACTCATTTGGTTTGCGTGTTTGTTGGTTGGAACTTTGCACACTTTCCCCTGTCAAGACCTACGTTATCTGTATCCACGTCGATGCGGATACCATGCCGTAGAGTACCTCCTCTTTTGGCGTAGGCTCGGCCGCGCGTGAGAGTAGTTTAGATACTGGATCATATAGGGTCTAGAGGATTCCCCCGAGTTGAGGTTCCTCAGGCTTTGCAGTCTCTCCACCCAGACCTATAGTTCAAATCTACCTCTTCTCACTCTGTGTAACTAAGCCTTACAATGTTGCCTGAAGATTGCTTGAAAAGGTATGCTATAAGTGAGAAGCTGACGACTGAGAATCATGTTAACGAACGCTTCCGTAATAGTTTACATCATTACTAGTATGCTTGAAGTCCCAATGCTAAGGATTTGAACAGCTGTCTCTTGAACAATGTGAAAATTAGTTTTCAAACAATGTATCTCTTGTGTAAGCTAAATAACAGCCTACGATGTGAGCTGTTTAATCACTAGGTGTTATTTCAGGGTGCCTGTTTGTGACCACGTTCCGAGCACACGGTGTACGGCAACTTCAGCTGCACAGGGAATGAATTCAAGCTTAAACTGACGGGATGGTACGTATGTCTCATTATTGCGGATCCTGATCGGGATCCAAGCGGAGATTGCGCAGCCGATGCCATAAGGACGAAACTTGGAGGCTGCCTATCAGCGTTGCAGTGCGTGTCTTAGTGTAGTTCTGCCTTTGGAGCCTGATTTCGGTCGCCTCCGCCTTTTCATTTCGACTACCTAAGACTTGCCGGCCATATGTTACACTCACTTTATAGAGGCTCCTTGAGGTTCGTTCTCATAGGTTGGGCAACGAGTATTGGCATCGGCACTGGCGGCAGCATCGCGAGCCTTGTTCTCGTGTCCTGTCAGCAGCACCCACACGGATGCCACTCGACTGCAAGCGAAACAAAAAAGAACACGCCAAGTAGTACAGAAGCGCCAGTGACACGATATCTAAAACGCTTCCAAATGTCAACTCGACGTATAACACTCCAACGGTAGGTAGTGGTTACATCAATCTGCGGCGCAGCTGCAGCGCAGCACGGAGTAAAGCCCGCTGGCGTGCACATGCATCAGCGGCCTGGCGGAATTGGTACGAAAAGAATTAACGCGCCACTCGTCATGTCCTCTCCCCCATCGCCTGGCCCAATATCTATTTCCAACGCCGACAATCCAACGTCGGTATGCAGCTACGCCCCTACGGGTTCCCCCCTTTCATCCTACTGCAACATGCGGTTGCATCTTGTCGAGCTTGTTTACCTAGTAAGCTAGGACTCTTACGTGTCGATTTTGTTATCCATACAGACCAAGTTGGGTGGCAAAGCGAGTCATGCCGACGATTTCAAATGTACGGTACTTACCTTAATCACTATTCTTGCATGCCAATGATACCCATGTACGCCACTTACTATTCTAATCGCACCCGCCCTCCTTGACCGACCAGTACGAACCCAGTTTGACCTCTTGCGGCCAACTCTCCCACGAAGGATCGCCGTCGTTCCTTCTACACAACTTTTCCGCCCCCGTCTTTCGGATTCCTCAACTGCCCCTGTCTCGACGAAACCCGCATTGATGCATTTGAAGAGGCGAATGGCCGCAATTGAACAATCGCTTGACTCCCGTCTTATTCTGCGAAGTATTTCAGCGGACCTCAAAATCCCGATTCCGCTAAAGGTCATGTTTCCAAAGTCTTTAGTATAAGGCCCTCAAAAAGTAACAGACGGTCATGCTGAATCAAGCTGCAACGGTCGCCGTCTCTGTGACAGTAATACTAGGCGTTCTAGCTATAGTTGCTGTCGGCCTGCGAGTCTATGTCCGGCTCTGCCAAAAGATACCTCTGGGGCCTGATACATATTGCATTCTTGTGGCTTTGGTACGGCTACTCCCAATCCAATCCATTGACCGTACTTGCTAAGCTTCTGATCAGTTCTTCTCTACTGGAATCGCCATATTGACGGATTATGTTGCGTGTACTACAGGCGTGGGAGAATCGTCCTACCAGCCCAGCTTTGAGGCAACGGTTTTTGCCTTGAAAGTGAGCACCCTCCATCATTTGGCACGTGTCTTGGTAGTTGCTGGTTCATTAGCTCATGGTGATGATACAGGCCAACCTCGCTTTAGAAAACTTCCAGATAGCAGGCATGGCACTCGTTAAAATCTCTTTGCTGCTGTACTACAGCCGCATATTTATATCGAAGCCCTTTTTACTGGCTGCAAACATCCTGATTGCGATCACATCTCTCTTGGCTTTAAGCATCATCCTGGTGAGTGCAAGTTGCCCATCAATTCATCTCCACTGGCTAATCCATTCCAGGTGAACATTTTCGACAAATACCCTGTGCCTGAGCAGTGGAACCCCCTGACTCCATACAACGTCAATGTTTCAGCACTGCTCATCAGCTTCTGCGCTGGCAATGCGGCATTAGATGTCTTGGCTTTGGCTCTCCCACTCCTGACAATCCGCAACTATCACAGTGCTGACTGCTGGTGACTCCAGTATAGACTTATTGTTATTGCATAAAAAGAGAAGTTCTATCTGCTACTCTTAGTTATTTCTAGTTAGCTTATATACCTTATATATAGCCTGTATACCTAGTACTAGTTTAATACTGTAATAGTACCTCCTTTTTTAAATGTAGCTATTTATAGCTGCTATAAAATTAAACTGTAGTTTTAGCGCCTTATATTTGTTATAAATGCTGCTATAAATAGTTTTAGCTTTATAGGTATACTAGGCCTTGCGGCTCCACCTTTTCTGCAATTGCTAGCGTATAAGGTTTAATTTTGCTCTTTTTTACTACTTAGCAATTATTATATACCTTTTTTTTTTCTTGTATATTTTTTTTTTTTTTCTTTTTTTTTAAAGCTTTATTATTATTTTTTTGCTGTTTTTTTGTATGCTTTTAGCTTTAACAAGATTTTTTTAAATTTTTAATTAATTAAGCGCCCTTTTTTTCTTTAATTGCTTTTGCTTTCCTTTTAATTATACTTATTTATACTTTAATTTTAGCAAATATAAACTTTTGTTTATATTATTTATATACTTAAACTAAAGTATATAAAAAAAATAGCGCTATTATTTAAATAATAACGCCTTTTTTATTTTGTTATATTTTTAAAAGCAAATATATTATTTGTTATAATTAGTATATTAAGTATAAAAATATTTGCAAGCTTATAAGTTTTCTTTTTTTTACTACTAATATATTTAGTTTATATAAGCTTTTAATACTTTTTTTTAATTTTTTATTTATTTTTAATATTTTTTATCTACTAATTAAACTATTTTAGCTATATTAAGTAATATTACTAACTTTATTATAATTTTAGTATAATACTATAGCTTTTAAAAATTTAAAATTAAAAATAAAACTATTAATATAAAAAAAAACTTTTACTAAATTTAGGTTTTTTTAGTTAAAACTTAATATACTATTGCTAAATTAGTAATCGATTTAGTATTTTTTTTTAAAAATATAAAAAAGGAATACTATAAGAGCTATTATTTAGCTAGCGCAAAAAAAACAAAAACGATATATTATATTCCTTTTACGCTAGCATATTGCTATTTTTAGCTAATAAAATTTTTTTTTTTTTTTTAGTTTTATTTTACTACTTATAAAGCTTTTTTAGCTAGCTGCTATAATCTTACTATTAAGGCGTTTTTGTACCCTTATAGCTTTTTTACCTTTAATTTTACTATTATAACTACTTAAAAAAACGGCTAGCTCTTTTATTTCTTTTTTAAAAATACTACTATAAGTATTTAGTACCTTGCTAAAAAAAAATTTTATAATACCTTAGTTATAAGTTTTTAGTTTATATTACCTTTTATATACTATATTATATTTAGTAGTTTATTAATTAAGTACTATAAATATAAATAATAATTAAATTAAAAGCTAAAACTTTTATTAAAGCTAAAATAAAAAAGTTATTAAAAAAATTTCTTATTAAGATTTAAATAGCGTAATAGTATAATAATTATATATAGGTAAGGTTTTTTATTTTTTTAAGCTTAATATAGCAATAGCTAAAAGTTTTGCTACTGCTATAGCATATATTTCCTTTTAAAGCAATTATATATTTATATTTAAGTTTTTAGTTTTTTTAATTTTTTAAAAATCTTTAAATAAAAGATTATCCCTTATTTTTTCTTTTTTTTCTTACTTTATAATATAAGCTAACAATATAAAAGCTAGCCTTAGTTATACTAATAGTATTAGTTAGTTTTAGCTAAATTTAAATATTTTAAGCTATTTTAGTAGCTTTAGCTTTTTAAAATAAGTATAATAAAACTAAATTAGCTTATTGTTATACCTTTTTATATTTATTATTAGTTTTTAAGTTAAGTAATAAAAAGTTAGCTATTTAATTTTATATATTAGCTTTTTTAACTTTTCTTTTTTAAAATCTAAAATTTCTTTAAAAAACTATTTAACTTTTTTTATACTATTATTATTTTAAAGAATTATTCTATTTGCTTATTTATTATATTTGGTATTTAAGCTGCTTTATTTAGCTAAACTATCTTTAGCTAAGCAAACTAAAAAGATATAAAATATAAAAAAAACTTTATACTGCTATAAAAATAAAAGTATAACTGCTTAATAGTAAACCTTTATAATTTTAAATAAGCTAGCTTATTTAGCTAATAATTTTAGCAATAGTTAACTTATATAAAAGTTTTTTATATTAAGTTAGACTTTATTTCTAACTTTATATTTAATGCTATTAATATAGTATATATTTATATAATAGGTATACTAATTTTAAGCCTTTAATATAAAAGCTTTAGTTTTTTTTATAACTTTTTATATTTTATTTGCAATATTGTTTATATTTAGAAACTCTTTATACTAAACTTTAGTATAATATACTGCTAGGTTACCAGCAGGTTTATTTTTAATATAGAAGTACTATCTATAGTTTATAAAAAATAAGCTAAGTTTTATAGTTTTAAATATTTAATTATTAATAGTAAATTTAGCTAGCAAAAGTTAGTTTATCTAGTTATTTTAGTAGTAGCTATAATAAAAGCAAAAGTATTATTTTATTATAATATTAATAATCTTAGTTTAGCTATTAAATTTAGAGTAATATGCTATAAAAGTATTTAGCGTAATACTAAAGCATTAGTTAAGCTTTCTTTAAAATATAAAAGTAAACTAAATGCTTTAATTAGATATTATAGTTTTTAAAGCATTATATAGTCGGTATATATTTTATATAAATATATTAGCTAAAATAGCTGTTTTTATATCTAGTACTATAATAAAGTACTATATTTTTGTTAACTTATTTACTATTACTAAAATGTTTTTGTAATTTTAGCTATTTTAATTATACTTTAGTAGTAATTTTATATAGTTTATTAATATATTTATTTATAGTTTATAAAGTATTAGTAGAAATTAAAAAAATCTAACTAGTGTTAACTTAAAGTTTTTTATTTGTTAGTAGTAGTAGCATCTTTTAATAAAGGTAGCAATATTCTGCAATATTTATAGCTAAAAATATATTTTTTAAAAGAAATCTTTAGTTTTAAATCTTTTAAAATATTCTACTAGCAATAAAGTATATATTTAGTATAAAATCTTTAATTTAGCAGTAGTATAATTTAAAATATAAAGCTTTTTTTTAATATAAATATAGTTTTGTTTAATTTTATAATCTTTTATAGCTACTTAAAACTATTTATAAATTTATTTTAAAAAGCATTAAATATTAAGCTTACTTATTGCTTTTATAATAGCGTTTATAATCTAAGAATTTAAATAAGCTTAGTTTACTATAGCATTTATTAATTTGCTATTAAATATAAAGTATAGTTTAACTAGGTTTAAAAGGTAATATGTTTACTTATTAAGTAGTAAAAAAACCTTAGAGCGGTTTACTACTTAGTTATTACTAGTATTTTTTATATTTGCTAGCTTATTACTTAGTTGCTATAAAAGCGTATTAAATACTATTGCTTTATAGCCTAGTTAGTAAATAATCTAGAAATAAAAGTTATTTAAAAACTCTAACTATTAAATTTATTGTTAATTTAAAAGCTTAATAGTAGCAAAATGCTATAATAATTTATAATTTATAACTACTTCGACTATATTTTTGCAGCTTTATAGTTTAAGGCGCTATTTTTTAAAAGCTTTAATAATAGTAAGTAGCTTTTTATTATATATTTTGTAGTTATATATAGCTAAAGTATATTTTATAGAAAAAAAGGCAACAAAGTAACAATTTCTTTTTTTATTAATTTAGTATAAAATGCTACTTAATGCTTAATCTAATATATTTATTTTAATAATAGTTTATAAGCTAAAGTTATAATAAGCTAAAACTAAAGTAGTAATAAAAAATTTCTTTAGCGTTTTAAAAGCATATAGCTTTTCTTTTATAAGCTGCTTAAGCTATTACTTCTTATTTATTAGTTTAATAAATAGTTAGGTTAAAAAGGAAAAACCTTTAATAAACTATTAATAATAATTTATAAAGATAATAAAGCGCTAAAGGTTTTATAGCATTAGAAATACCTTTTAGCTAAAAATTATAGCTACTTTTTCAAAGTTTATTATAATTTTATTTATTAATATAATTAAGCTTAAATACTTTATTTTAGTAATATTAAACTTATATTTCTTAATATTTATAATTAAGCTTATATAAATAAGCTTTTGTAGTACTTTATAAATATATTGCTAATATTTCTTTTTTAAGTTGCTATAAATTAAAATATTATTTAAATAAGCTATAATATATTAGTTTAAAATATTAAATAATATATTATTAATATAGTATTAAAAGGAGCTAAGCGCTTCTATTATACTAAAATTTGCAACTATATATTTAAAAAGGCTAAACCTAGTAATAAATGCTATTTTTTACTTATTTTTAAAAGTAATATAAAAGTAGTTAAAAGCTGCTATAATATTAAGTTTAGTATATATTTTGGCTTTATATAAAGTATTTAGTATTTTATAAATTAGAAAAATTAAGTACTAGTTTTTAATAGTAATATTATTAAAGCTTTTATAATTAATATATATATAAATACTCTTACTAGGTTTTTTAGCTAGTAATATAAATATTACTACTAATAATATGCTAGCTTAAATAAACTTTTTTACTAAATGTTTATTTAAATACTTTTAAATAACTAAAAGTTCTTTAAGTAATATAAGGTATAACTATATATTTAGTAGCGTTATTTTAGGTATTAGATTTATTTTGTAGTTAAAGAAGCAGTAAAATAATAATTAGTTTATATTTTAAAGCAAAAATATATTAATTAAGTTGTAATATTTTATTAAAAGCTTTTTAAAGATATTCTTTTTTAAAAAAGGTTTTTTACCTTTTAAAAACTTATTAATATTTTTTTTTAAAACTTTTTAAAGTTATAGTACTTTTTTTACTTATATATAGTAAGTATAAAGGTAAAATAAAAGCGCTATGCTATTTTAAAAGCCTTTTTTAGTAAGTATGTTTTATAGTATTATAGTAGAAGTTTTTAGCGCTAATATTTTAACTAAATAATAATTGGTATTACTTTTAGCTATAGCTTTAATTATATAAAGCAAGTTTATTAAGGCATAAAATTTTAATAAAGGTATAATTTTAATATAAGTACTTTTTTACTTATAAAATAAAAAAAAGTTAAATATTGCTAGTATTTAAACTAAAATTTCTTTTAAATTAAAAAGCTTTAGATCTACTAACAGTAGTATAATAGTAAGCTTATATAAAAAAGGCTAAGTATAAGGTATTTTTATAGCTATTCTATTTTCTAACTATAGTATTTCCTTTTATTAATTAATTTATAAATTATAGCAGCAGAGCTAAAGTAGTCTTAAAATAATATTAGTATTATTAAGTAGCTATATATATAAAAAGAGTTCTTTTATATATGCAGCTATAATATGTTAAATTAAATAATATTTAAAAACTGTTTTAGCTATAGTTTCGTCTGTTAAACAAAGTACTTTTAAATAAAAGTTATTTATTATAGCAAAATTATATCTTTATATAAAAAAAGTATTAATAAAACCAAAAAAAAAACATTTTAAGTTAATTAGTATTTAATATTATACTAACAGCTAATTACTAATATAAATATTTATATAAAAACTTAAAAATATATTAGAGCTTATAGATTATATATATAGATTTATTTTCTTTTTTTTTAAAAACCTTTAATAATATTTTTAGCTATATTTAAAGCTAAAAGTTAATTTTTTTTTGGTATACTTGCTATAGCAGCTATAGCTACTACAAATACTAGGTATAGCTTCTTAAGAATATAAAAACACTATAGTATAAAGTATCCTAGCTTTTTATAATATCGGCAACGTCTTTTTTATTTCTTTTTTGCTTTTTTTGTAGCAAATAGTAGATCTTACTGCTTAAATATAATATTTAGCTTGTTAAAAACTATAAGGTTTCTTAGGTCTGCTAGTATAAAAGTGCTAGTAGTTAAGCAAATTAAATTTAAGCTTTAGCTGCCAGCTTTTTTATTTTAAAAATTTAGGTTTACAATATTATTAAAAAGTATTTAAAGTAAGTTAATTTATTTATTAATATTATTGTTTATAAAGTAGGTAATTTATACTAATACTATAAACTAGATTAGCTTATTAATTTTAGATTTTAAAGCAGCTACTTATTAAACTAAGGTTTATTTACTTTTGTTAGCAAAATAAATAAACTTTAAAATAAAATTAATAAAAAGTTTAATACTTTAGTTATAGTTTTTAAATTACTTAATAGCTTTTGCAAATATATTTACTATAATATAAGCTATATTAAAAAATTTAAATATATTTAAATAGTTGCGCTAGCTACTAGTTTAAGCTTTTAAGTTAGTAAAATAATTTATTACTTTTTTAATATATAATTAAACGCAAAAGTAAGCTAGGCCGCTAAATTAACTATAGATATAAAATACTTATTTAAAAACTATTAAGTAAAATTTATAATCTATAGTTAATTTTGCTTTAACTAAGAATTACTAGTTAGTATATTTTATTTATTGCTTATTTAGATTTATTTTAAACTTATTAAATATAGGTAGCTTATTAGCCTTAAGTTAACTATTAAGCAATATAGCGCTAATTTAGCTTAGATTTATTAGCGGTATAACCTAGATAAACAAAGTAGCTAAAGTATTAAAAAGTAAAATAAAATTTATATTAAGTAGTTATAAAAGCGGCGCTAAAGTAGTAGCAGTAAGTAAGCAATTATATGCCTTTATAGTTATAGCAAACTATTGTTTTAATTTTACCTGCTTTATAGTTTTATTCTGCAAACTTTATTATAGTTACTTTATAGTTACTGCTATATTGTTAAGCTAAGCATTCTTTTTTTTTAGTTTTTTGCAAATTTTTTATAAGTCTTTTTTAAAAGTTTTACTTATAGTAAATATAATGCTATTAAAATTGCTAAATTATATTAATTTTGTTTAAGTATAGCTTAAGTTTTTAGTAATATTAACTTTTTATTTATTTAAAGCTATAAGTTATTTTTAAAGTATTTATATGTTACTACTAATAGCTTAAATATAAGTCGATAGCATTTCAAAAAAGCAGTATAATTAGTTTTTTGCTATAGCAAAAAAATAAAAAAAAGTATTTAATAGTTCTTTAATATCTATTTTAGTATTAAAAATAGCGCTAGTTAAAATTAAAAATCTGTTAATAAGGTTAAAATATATAAGTATTTGCTATAATATTTTAAAAGGTATATAAGCCCTTAGTAATAATAGTAAATCTATAGCGTTATTATAGTTAATATTTATTAGTTCTAGTATACTTAATTAAAATAACTTATTTAATTTTATAGGTATAATAAACTATTATAGTACTAACTGCTAGTAACTCTAGTATAAACTTATTATTATTATATAAAAAAAGAAGTTCTATCTACTACTTTTAGTTATCTTTAGTTAGCTTATATACCTTGTATATAGCTTATATACCTAGTGCTGGTTTAATACCGTGACAGCAACCTTTAAATGAATACCAACCGGAAACTTGTGTTATCAGTCATTCTGAGTCTTGGTAGCATGTAAGTTTCAGACCAGACTTGGACCGAAATTCCGGACGCTTATTCTGGCTCTAGCACCGTCGTAGTAACCTTTCTTCGACTGCATTTTGCCATAGAATATTCCAAGCAACCTGAAACCGGGAATAGTTTCTTTGAAGGTTCAAGACAAATGGCATAAGATATTTGGAACAGGATACTAATTGTCTCAGTTCCGTTTATATACAACATACTAACGGCTCTGATTAAACTACCAGTCTTCATAATAGCCAATTTGCTGTTGACTTTTGGGCCACTTCTGCGTTCCAAATATGGCCCGGGTAGCCTCTTCCGTTCTCTACGGTCCCGCTTTCTTTCAAGTAGATCCAAGTCTACTGGAACGGGAGAAGACAACAGAAAGGTCTCAAAAGGAAGTAGTGTTCCTTTTAATACAAATCAGAGGGGTGATGGGACGTGGCATCCGTGGAGTCAGATTAGCGAACCAACTCCGACATTCAGTTAAGTGAATCTACGCAAATCGGAATGGGAAATGTCGAAGATGACCACGCACGGGGACCATCAGAGACAACATGAAGTGTCGTAGGATATTGCTCTTCTTAGGTAGTGTCAGGGTTGTAACTTGATTGGGCTATGTGAAGCTTGCAATGTATTATAGGGATTTTGACAAAACTGTCACAATGCTTACACACCAGTGTTGAGAACATCTAGAGAGGGTAAATCTGTGCGTTTGCCATTTTCCATTTCTAGGGGCAGGCTTTCAGCGATATGTATTCTTGAACAAACAATATGAAACCTAGCGGTCGGGAAAGCTTTTCAATGCGCATTGTTGCATTCTTTACCAGTTGTTACCGCACCTTGTCTTCACATAAGTATTGCACGTTGGCTAAGGTGCCTAGTACTTCTGGAGTGAACTTTCCTACCGGTGGATCTACGCCTTCAATGACATGCCCTGTGCTTAGGCCCTGACAAAACCCAACCCATGGGCGCCCACGAAAACCCATGGGTTCTTGGCGGGCGCCCAAGTAGACCCAATAGGTTGGGTTAACCCAAAACCCACTGGGCGCCCAACCACTTAAAAAAATCAATGTTTTTCAAAAGGCTTAAAATTAGGTATATTAGTATTTACAGCAATATAAAGATTAGGACATATATTAGTACAAAAGCTCATAGGTTGCCAAAAACCCATTGGGTTACCAAAAGCTCATTGGGTTGTCTGGTTGAGCCCCCATGGGCGCACTAAGCTATGAGTTCTTGGCATTCGGGTTGGGTTATCAGGGCCTACCTGTGCCCCACGCCAAGACCTGTAATATCAACCAATACTGGTAGGTAAAGGTATAACATGTAAACAGGGCAGGTTGTATGCGAGATATAGCTATCCGTGAGTCTTTAGTTCAATGCTAGCGGCTTAAGAAACTCACTCTAACAACCGCACTTATTGATGCTACATCTCTACCAGCGTTACCTATAAGCAAAACATTATTTTGACTACTTAACAGTTAACTAGACTAATTAAAGCAAAACAACGGTTTTTAAAATATTTGGAGTTAAAATAATGATCTTTATTTAACTGGCTATTTAGCAGTTATTTCTAAATAATTTTACCTATTTTTAAAAGGTTTTTTTAAGGGTTATTTTTAGTGTTTTTAGTTAATAGAAGCTATAAAAACGTTAGCTTAAGTATATACCTATTAACTTATTAGTAAACCCTTGTTATTATAACTTATTTTAACCTATTTTAACTTATTAATACTAGCTTATACCTACTTAGTGCTAACTTGACCAAATTAAACAGCTTTTTTTAGCGAGTAGGTAGGTAGGTAAGTAAATAGATAAATAAGTAGGTAGATAAGTAGGTACTTAGATAGGCAGGCAGGCATAAAAGGCTATTCAAAGTCTTTAGCACTAGCTAACGGTTTCTAAGCTATAATAACAGCAATAAAAAGCTCTAGGACTTACATAATTTATCTAGCAAATATTTGGAATAAATCAAACAAGATATTCAGCTAAATCAATCAAACAAGCAATTTTAGGTGCCAAATCAGTCAAAATCAAATAAGTGCTGTTATTTGTCTTGTTTTGCTTGTGGGCAACGCTGATCTCTACCCCCAAGCAGACTAGTGGCATTAGTACCCTGCAGGAATCATACCCTGCGAAAGCAGAGAGTGACCAGATTCCTCCTAGTCATGCTGTGGTCAGGTCAGTGTTGCAGCCAAGCGCACGGGCTAGGGAGGCGAGATCCTTTGCAGGGGGCGGAAGTATGACAAATTGAGGCAAAAGGCTGTGCTGTCGCCCGGCAGCAGCAGGAATAGGTATACAAAGGCGATATGCATGAAGCTACGCTGTGGGGCCGCATGTGTGCTGGTAAGCGCCAGGATGTATAGGAACGGCGCAGCTCTGTCTTCAGCATGTTATGTCACCTAATCAAGGGAATCACTATCAAAGATCGGCCGAGTGCTGCTGCGCTTTGGAAGCTCTGTAGCCTGACCAGGTATGTATCCAGACAGAAACCCGTCTGCCAGCACTAGATTTGTCCTGACTTAGCAATACGACACTCAGACAGCTTCCAAATATCGCATTATTCTCAGGGTGTTGAGCAACTTGAGCTAGTGCGGGGATGTACACTAGAGTTACCTAGCTCAGCCAGTCCAACGGGCTGCCACCTGAGCAGGATCTGGCAGAAAAAATTAAAAGATCTGACTACCTAAGCTGAACGGGTTCTGGCGTAAAACCAAGCACTAGCTAATACTCTAAAATAGCACGGTAGGGAATAGTGCCGGCACTTGAGGTAAAGAGCTAAAACAGCCACAACCTTGGAGGCAAGGGCTCGCGGACAGTGTTTAAAGTATGCCTGGCCACTGAACCAATTAACAGTAATGTCTGTGTCGGCCCCAAAGCTGGTTGTAGCATCTATTCTAAAGGTACGACCCAGGTTTTAACACATCACGTTTCACTATTGGCACATCACCCTAAACCTGTTTTAGAAGTCTTCTCCGTTAGCTATAGATTGCTCTAATTCTAACCTAATTTGTATAAGAAGTAAAGCACTTACCGGGCAAACCCTAGAATTTTTAAACATTTCTTTAAAATAACGGTCTATATATAAAAAATTAAGCAAATTACGAAAACAGCACTACTAAAGATATTAAAGCTATAGTTTTAACAGAAACTATTATTTCTAAGTATTTATAAGCTAAATAATTAAACTAAGTAATAACTATTATTTAAGCCTACAGGCCAATTATAGTATAGCACTTTTTATATGCTATAGCACCAAAATATATAAGTATATACTAACTAAAGTATGTACTAATTAAAACCTATATATACTAATTCTGGCTAATTATATTGCTTGCTTTTAAACCTTTTAAATTAGCTAACTTAGCGATTTTTCTTCTTAGACTATTATTTTGCAAAAAGCTAAAGTATGCCCTATAAGTGCTCTACTTCTCATACTAAATAGGTAGTAATTGGAGCAACTTGTGGCTAACAGAGAGTAACTTCCAAAAGGGGTTTAGGGTGATATGCCGATAGTGAAACATGATGTGTCAAAATCTGGGTCGCTAAAGGTAGGATGTAGGTAGGTAACATCAATTTAGGTACCAAGGAAACACCGATGCGAGGGACATCAACTACCGGAAATGCCGGTGAGTGCAACATCAAAACCCCCTTCTTAACAGACGGCACCTGGCGTCGTTTCTGTCTCTCGAATCCCTCCCTACCTGTTTCTCCTCTGTTCTCATCTGCACGCCGCCCACCATGCAAGAGCAAAAGATCGAGACCGAGTTCGGTACGCTCTGGACTGCCTGCAGCGAACCTCAGGCATCTTCCAACACGAACCCGGCTATCCTGTTCCTACACGGCAATGCAGTTAGCTCACGTATCTTCGAGCCGCTTATGAGCTCGCCAGAGCTCAAAGACAATTACAAACTCATCGTCTTCGATTATCCAGGCCACGGCCGCTCTTCCGACGCCCCTGACCCCAACAGATCCTACTACCAATACGCCTATGCAGAAGCGGCCCTGGAAGTCCTCCGGCATTACAACGTCACGCAAGTTGTGTTACTGGGCTGGAGCCTCGGTGGGCATGTCGCGCTGGAGTTTGTCTCGGTGCTCGCAGATACCAAAAAGCCCATCGACCTTAATATCGCTGGTATCATGATCACCGGAACGCCACCAGTGCGGAAGCAGCAAATCACCGGTTTCCAGAAAGACGCCGATTTGTCAGCCTTGTTCAACCCGGAGGCTTCCAGGGAGGACCTCATCAAGGTCGCGAGCGGTTTCACCAAAGCCGCACCGCCAGACTGGCTGGTCGAAGATGTCTTGCGTACGAACCGCTTGGCCGGTCGGACTATGGGTGCCAAGTTCATGGAAGGCCTATGCAGTGATCAGATCAAGATTGTGCACGATTTCAAAGGGTCGATAGCCGTCGTCAACGGTGGATCTGAGCCATTCTTGGACCTGGACTACTGTGACTCTGTCTGCAAAGGAGCGCCTCAACTTTGGCGTGGTGAATGTGTCAGGCTCAAGGATGAAGGACATGCACCCTTCTTCGACAACCCGCAAGGTTTTCTGACGGTGTTCTTGGACTTTGTGAATAGCTGCAAGTTGTAGATTTATCTATGTATAGACCGTTGTTGGATTCGTGCCACTGTTGTTTCGCTCTCCCTACCTAGCTTCATAGTACCAACCCTGACTACTAACCAGCTAGTGGTAAGATAGCTACCGTGAAAAAACCCTGGCTACCGTTAAAATGCCCGTTCCCAACTAACCGGATACACTGGCCGGAATAGGAAGCTTCAGGACGAGAAGAGCTAGCCCTTCAATCGAACCCTACCCTCACTCCTGCAAAGAGGGGAGATATTGATGTGTCGTAGACTTTTGGACGTGTCTTAGCCTTGATTCTAAGCAGCGTTCCAACGTCACAAATCGTACCGGGATCTCAAATCAAAGGAGCCGTCCTTAAGGTCCGCTAGGGCGAGGTGAGTTATCAGGTGCATATGACGGATGCTTCAGATGTAACACAACTATGCACTTGTCTCTCTGAGTCACTTCAGTCTGGCCGCCATTTCATCAGTGTCGCCTATACGACGAGAGCCAGGCTCAGCCAGCAACGGCGGGCAGATACATCGACGATGTCAAGAGCCTTCCCATGGATGCCAAGAGCTGTCAGTTATCTCGCATCGCCAGGTCCCATTGCGGTTTACTTTTCGGGACCACTATTTGCGCCACTTCACGCATCCGCTAGCGCATGGTTCTAACATCGGACCACCTTATTGCGGCCGCTGGTCATGTCGCCAATCGGTGCAGGCCAGGTCCGGGGCCAGGGTCTCCAAGTCTGCCGAGCTGCCGGGCGGGGTTCGACACAGATGACAGGGGGCATGTGCAAGCGTTTAGTGACTGGGAAGGTGGGTTTCCCACAGTATTTAGCTGTCACCCGGACGGCCATGGCCCTCCATTTACAATACAACATCATCATCCCACCTATTCCTACTTTCTATGACAAGGCTCGCAAGCCACATTCAATACATTGACAGAGACTAGCTACGCCATTTCTCCCGAATGGGAAGCTGGCTTGCAACCCTGGCCGAGCTGGGCGATGTGGTGGCGAGTCCAGAGACAACACAACGGAGTGATGCACAGCAATAATGCGATTGGTTCCATGCGATTCTTGGTTTCCATGAATCGGTAGAGATCAATCATATGATCATCCCGCGAGCCGGCATTCACAGCAGAGACGCGGCTACAGAATCAGAAGCAGGCAATCATAGACTGCGAGCGTTTGCTATAACGCGACTGGTGCTGCGCGCAGTCCGAATGCATAGCATTGATATCGACGCTTGGTGGAAAGGTCCTGCTGCATGACGAACCCTGTTTGCGACCCTCTAGCCTTCGCATCTAAGCCCCTCGAAACGCACCAGATCGACGTTCCAAAGGCAACCAGGCAATCTCGATGGGGCACGACAGTCTGGACGCCGAAGACCGAAGCCTCGTGGTTCGGAGTTTGACGGTAGCGAGAATGCAGCGTATCGCTGATCTGGTGGATAAGATCGAGCACAGGATTCAAGGAAATTATTGGCTTCACTTGGAGTCGAGCATGGAACACATGCGGGGGCCTCAATGCCTGTTCGCCTGAAGCGAACCTGTTTCAATCAGAATAAGGAGAATGCAGATGGTGTGCGTCAACACGCATATTCAGGATGCAAGTGTGTCTTTCATGTGCAAAACAAGTTCACATGATCTTCTCACCGGTCAGTATTAGGACGGCCGATGTGTTGCTTCGCAGAAGGAATCTGACATGCAGATGCAAGTTAGGTTATTATGACTTGATCAAGGCTCGCGAATAGCCTTAACTAAGCGCTCGAGGCGCATCGGCCGCAGAATATATTGCGACATCTCCTCCTCTAATGTAACCCGGCATCGTTCCGTGCAATTACAGGACCTCGCGCAAGTCCTATAGTCCTGAAAGATCGTAATTTGACATGTGAGTGTTACTGCGCATTTACTGCAGCACACCCAACATACTAGACAGGGTTTCGACTATGGCATATCGAACCTAGACTTTTCCCGCCGATTTGGCGGTTGACTAACCAGCCTTACGATCAACAGTGCAGTTGTGGGCAATTGCTGCAAATGCAACATAATCAGCTTTAGCCCCTCTCGCCCCTAACATCAACTCACCATCCTTTAGGACTGCAGACCCTTCTTGCCCTACGGGTGCTTGGCACGCTTGCCTCTCTGTTCATGCCCATCTGTGTTGCGACCACAGTTCCAACCATCAGTAATCGGCTAAGTTGCCGAGCTGTTGAACCACATCATGGGCGTAGCATAAGGGTGACCTAAGAAGATAAATATCCTTCTTTTTCTAGAATGCAGATGTGCCTATAGACTAGCATTCGAGCCTATAGGGAACTGCCCTTGATGGGTAGGCATCATCTCTTTCCCAATACTGGCGTATCTGAAACAACGGGCGCACTTGTCTAGTTAGGCAAAGGACTACAAGCACTCTGGCTGGACCTGTTGTAAGTTGAATACTAGAACTGGACAATAGCTGTAATCAAAGCTGGGTTGTATATGTACTATTCTGACATTATGCATCTCTTAGCACTGGGGGACTGCTTAATCTAGTACTAAAATGATGCAGTTGTGATTGAAATTGATGACTCGATTCTGATTAGCCCTAGATGTTGCTGCGTATTAAGAGAAATAATTTAAAAAAGGAGGTAGAATAGAATTTGTTTTATTGGTACTATTGGGTACACCCTTTAGGAGTAAAGCTCTATTTGCCTGTGTAATATAGAGGGTACAACTATTTGTCACTGTTTCTAACTATTATCCTCCGCTTTGCTGCTACACCTTGTACTACAGTTATTGCCGCTTATTAATAGCAATTATTTACATCTATTTACTTTATTTTTATATTAAAAAGTTTAATATAGAGATATTAGTACTATTGAAATTTAATAAACCATATTTTTTAAACTTTTACTTTTTATTTTTTTTATTAATATATTATATAAGCATTTTAATACTATAAGCATTTTAATACTTTTTTTACACCTTTATATATATAAGTTTAATAATTTAACTATAATATAAAAAATCAATTAAATTTAATTAGATATATTATCGCTAAATGTTTTTATAGTATTTTAATAAATATATATATTATGTTTAAGTTTGCTATATATTTTATATTATTATATATACGGTGTACTATTTTTTATATAATAATTATTTATATATACTTTCTTAAATATCTGTTTTTTAATAGTTTTATTAGTTTTAAAATCTTGTTTTTTTTATATAATATATTATATAAGCAAGTTTTATATATAAGTAAGTTTTACACTATTTTGCACTTTTATATATATTATAGATTTTTTCTTATTATATAACAATAAATAATGCTTTTAACTTAAAATAAATTAAATATATAGCTTATATTTTAAGCTATATAGCAGAATAAAAAATTATTAAATTAATATACTGCTACAATATATAATATTTCTGCTAAAATATTAGCTAACTATATATATAGTTATATAATATGCCTAATAATAATATTTAATAAATAAAAATTAACTATTTTTAAAAAGCAAACTATTATATGTTATATAATAAACTTAGTTTTACAATTTTTTTTTTTTAATTAAGTAGTATTAAAAATATAGCTAATTTTTTTTTGCATATATATAATGTAACTATAGTTGGTATTAATTAGGCTTTAAACTTTATATAACAATAATTTAATTTTTAAATATATTTTTATTAAAGAATTAATTACTAATAAATTTTCTGCAAAAATTTTAATATATATTAAAAGTAGTATATATTTATACGTTAAATAATTAAAAAATTTAAAATTATTAAAAAAAATATTTATAATTTTAATAAAATAGGCTTTATAATAGAAAAAGTTAGCGCTAAAATAGTTATTACAACTTTTAATAAGTATAAATAACTAAAATTTATATATATTAGCAATTAGAAATAATTATTTATTATTTAAAGTATTAGTATATATAATTATATTATTTCTTTATATATTATTTTAGCAAAAATTTTTTTTTTTTTTTTATAATATAAAAATAGCAAATTATTATTTAACTAAATTATTATAACAATAAAAAATAGCTAAACAATAAATAAATAAAGTTTTAATTAGATTTAGTATTTTAATAAATATATTATATATTATATAAAGAATATTTATTGCTTATTAATTTTTAATAGCTATAAAAGCTACTATTTTATTAAATTTAAGTTATATATAAAAAAATATAAAATTATTACTTTTTGTATACTTTTGTACTTATTATATTATTTTTAGCTTTTTAATATTAGTTGTTTTAGCTTGCTAAAATATATATACAAAAAAAAAATTAACAAATTAGCATAAGTATATATTATATACGTTTTAAAAAAATAATTTCTTATAGCATTTTATTTAGTATATAAAGCTTTTATAACTAAATTAAATATTTAAAAAAGTTTTTAAAGCATTAGATTAGTTTTATATAATTTAAATTATATTATTTTATAACTTAAAATAAAATTACTAATTAAAATACTATTTTAATTATTATTATTAGCTAAAATATACTCTTTTTTTAGCAATTATAAACCTTATATAATATTAAAAATATAAAATTTTAAATAAATTATATTAAATAAAAAGTTATTTAATACTAAAATAGTTTGCTAAAAAAATTTTTAAAGTAATTAATTAAGTTATAAAAAGTATAACTATACTTATATATAAAGTTTACTTATTAAAAAAAAAAAATGTTATATTATATATAGCTAATTATAAATTTAGCTAATATTGCTAAATAAAAAATAAATATATTTAAAATAAAAAATCTTTTATTTTATAATAAAAATAAGATTTTAAAGCTAAATAAGCTATTAAAAAATAGATTTTATATAAAGTATATATAAATAGTTATTATATAAAAGCTAGTTTAACGCATATAAAACGATATAAAATATATAGCAAGCTTAAATATAATATATATATTTATTAAAATGCTATAAAAACATTTAGCAAAAATATATTTAATTAAATTTAATTAATTTAATATATTATAGTTAAGTTATTTTAATTATATATATAAAGGTGCAAAATAATGTAAAACTTGCTTATATATAAAACTTGCTTATATAGTATATTAACTTTAAAAATAATAAACTTTTTTTAAAAAAAAGTATTATTAAAACTTAATTTAAATATTAATTTAAATATTAATAGCATAAAAGATTTTTTAACTTTATTTTTAAAAAAAGACTTTTTTTTATATTATATATAATAGCTATAAATAAATAAATACTTATTACTTATAATAGTTTACTAATATAAAAGTAAATAAATATATTTTTATAAATATTAAATTTATTTAACATATAATAATATAGCTAAAAGCAATTATAATAAATAATTTTAATAAAAAAACTATATTAAAATATAACTTTAAGTTATAATAAAACATTATAAAAACTATAATAGTAAACTTTTACTTATAAAGTAAAAAGTTTAAAAATATTTTTTTAATTATATTAAAAATAAAGTATAATATAGTTATAGGTAAAATATTTAAAAAAAATAATACTGTTAGTATTATTGCTTAAATATGTAATATTTACAGCATTATATAAATAAGCAAGAAATATAAAGTAAGAAATAATATATCTTTAGGCTTAGCTTGTGTATTTATTTTTACTGTATAATTTTTCTTATATATACTTTTACACTTAGAAAAATAAAACAAAATATAGAACTAGTTATTATATTAATTTATATTTAATTTACTTTTCCTTTGTTTATATATATATACGTATATATAACTTATTAAAGCTTATTTAACAAATATGTTTTTTTTTTTAGTTTTTCTTTAGCTTTTAAAACTACTTATAAAAATAATACTAACTTTTAATACTTTTATGTCTAAATAAATACCTACTTATTAAACGAAAATATATATACTTAAGCTAGCATAATTTTTTAAGATTGTACTAGTAAAAACTTCTTAATATATAAAATATATTAAAAATTTAGCCCTTTTTTATATATTATTAACCTTTAAGTTAATAATTTATAAAAAATATATTATTAATTAGCTTTAAATAAAAAGTTATTAAAAGCTTTTTTATTAATAAAAAAACTTTTATTTAAAATATTAAAATAAAAGTATAACTAGCAAAAACTATTTTAATTATAAAAAAATATAATAAGGAAGTATAAATATTAACTTATTATTAATATTGCTTTAGTTAGCATATTTTTCTTTTTTAAAATAGCTAAACAAAATAAAATACAAATTAGTATAACTATTTTTTATAAAGTAAATATACTTATTTAAAATAAATAAGATGCTAAAGCTTTTTTTAAAAAAAAAGCTAAAAATTTAAAGTAGAAAATATAAAAAATAATACCTAAAAAGTACTACAACTTGCTAAAAATATTTAACAAAATAAATTCTAAAACTTTTTTTTATATTAACTAATTAATTATAAAATAGAATTTTTATTTAGTAAAAGTAAAAACAATTTAAGTAATAACTTATTATATTATATATTCTTAAAAAAATTAGAAATTATTTAAAAATATATAGTTAAAAATCTTTATAAAAGGTTTATTTAGCTTAAGAATTCTTTTTTTATAGCTTTAGTTTTACTTATTTTTAAGCCTAAAAAAAGATTACGCTTTTATATAAACTACTATAAAATTAATACCTTAATAAAAAAGAACAAATATTTACTTTTACTTATAAATAAAAGTTTATTTTATATTATAAAAGCTAAAATCTTTATAAAATTTAATATTTTATAAGCTTTTTTTAAATATATATAAACTTTAATAATAAAAACTTAATAATATTTAAATATAAAGTTTTATTTTTTAAGTTATTTAATAGTTTAACAACTTTTTAAAAGAATATTAATAGTACTTTATTTAAATACTTTAACAATTTTTATAATATATATATTAATAATATATTAATTTACTTTAGTTTTTTAAAAAAGTATTGCTTATATATTAAAAAGGTTTTAAAATAATTATATAAAACAGGTTTTTAAGCTAACTTAAAAAAGTATAAATTTAATATTATTAAAATAAAATACCTAAAATATATTATTAATATAAAAAGTATTAAAATTAACTTTAAAAAAGTTTAAATAATTAAAAATTAAAAAAAGCTAACTATAGTTAAAAAAGTATAATTTTTTTTAAACTTTTATAATTTTTATATAAAGTTTATTACAAAATATAATTAAATTGCTAAGCTATTATATAATTTAATATAAAAAGATAGCTTAATTATATAAAATAAAATATATAAAAAAGCTTGTATAAAATTAAAATGCCGCTTAATTAACGCTTTTATTTTAAAATATTAAAATTATTACTTAAAAACTTAAATTAAAACTAATATATTTAATAATATTTATACTAAATGTTTAATTTAGAAAAAGAAAAAGATAAATTATAATACCTTATTATCTTTTATTTTAAAACTATATATAATGTAGAATTAAACTATAATATTTATAATAAAAAAATATTAACTATAATAAAAGCTTTGTAAATTTAAAAACTAAAATTAGTAAACATTTAATAAAAAACCCTTTTTTTAATTATTATTAATTATAAAGCTTTAAACTTTTTTAATACAAAGTAGTAGCTTAACTTTTGCTAGATAAATTAAATAAACTTATTAGTCTTATACTATTTTAATATTACTTATTAATTAAGTATAAAAAACGTATTAGTAAACGCTTTTTTTTTAAAATCAAAGAACTTATAAATATAAAAAATTAAAATTAAAAACTAGCGCTATATAACTTTGTTTATATTAGTAAATAACTTTATTTTTATAGTAAAACTAAATTTAAAACCTTTTATAGTATTAAAACTTATTAAAAACTTAATACTTATTAATACTTAGTTTTTTAAAGTACTTTTACTTAATAAAATATTTTAGTATAACAAAAATATACTAAAAATAAAAATCTATAAAACTAAAGCTAAATTAAAAAATAATTAAAACTAGGCTTTTTATAATAAACTAATTACTTATAAAAATTATTTAGTAGTACTTAAAGTTAATTAATTATTTATATATATTTCTTTTAAAATAAAATAAAAAAACTAGTAATAATTTAGTACTAATAGCTTAAATTAGCTAAAAATTATAATATTTATATAGCTAACTATATAAAATATAAACTAGTAAAAGTTTTTTATAATAAAACTTTAGAATTATTATAGCTTATTTTAATTTTTTTATAACTTTTTTATTATTTTATAATAGATTTTAAAAAAATAACTATAAAAAAAAAAAAAAAAAGAATATATTTATTATAGTAAACTAGCTTAATAAGTTATTATAGTTAATACTATATACTAAACTAATTATAGTAAAAAAAGCTGCTTATATATACTATAATAGTTTTTTTTAAAATCTTTAGCTTTTTATATAAAATCGATTTAAACTATAAAGTTTAATTTATTTTATTATTTATATAAAAGCTAGCTAAAATCTTTAACATTAAATAGAAGTTATTTTTATTAAGTTATTATAAGTCTGTAAAATAAGCAGAAATTATTATTAAATACCTAAATTAATAACTAAAGCTATTTTATAACTATTACTAAAATAATTAAGCTAAAGTACTTTTTGTTATAAATTATAGCTATATAAAGTTTTATTTAGATTTTTAATACTTTAATACTATAATTAGTTAAATAAAACCTAAAATATAACAAAATTACATTTTTAAAAAAAGCTAAATAAAAAAAAAGCTTAAAAAATAGCCTAAATAATTTACAAATATATAGAAATAGTATATACTATATTATAATAAACCTAAAAGTAAATAATATAAAAAAAACTAATATTGCTATAAGCTCGACTTTAAAATTAGTAATTAAGTTTTTATTATAAAAAAACAATAAATATAATTAATAAATAGGCTTTCTAATAAGCTAAACTATTCTTTTATTTAATAATACTATAAAATTATAAAATAAATCAAACTATTTATTTTTAAATTAAAAGTCTTTTTAAGTTAGAAATTTACTAACTTATACTATGCTAACTAATTATAAAAATATTTTAATAACTTTTTGCTGAACTAAAAAGTTAAACAGCTTTTAAATAAAATAGTAATTTTTAATAAAAAAGTTAAATAAATAGTTAAATAAGTTTATACCTTGCAATTATATTATTATAAACTATAATATTAAATAAATTAAAAAAATAAGATTTTAATAACTAATAGTATTTTACTAGCAACTTTAAAAACTTGCTAAAGCTATTATTACTTTTTTATAAAACTAATCTAAAGGTAATAAGGCTACTAAAATAGCTAAAAGCGTAGCTTTAAGCTGCTAAAGATAATAAATTCGACAATATATACTTTAACAATAATATATTTAAATTATAATTAGTATTATATAAATTAAAAAAAAAAGGGTTAATTTAAAATATAATAAGTAATATTATAATACTTTTAATAATAGTTATAAAAAAATATTAATATATTTTTATAAAGTAAAAGCTTATAGTATAATAGTAAAAGCATAAATATTTAAAGTAGTTCTTTTTTTTACTAAAAAATAATTAAGCAAAGTTATAAGTTTAAATCTTAAAACAAGATTTTTTTTCAAGGAAAAAGTAGTTATAAATAGCTAATATATAGCAAACCTATAATTAGTATGCCTTATAGCTAATAAGTATAAACTAAGCTCCTACTAGGTGCTTAGTAAGTATATAGCTACTTATATATACATAAAGCACTTTTTTGTAAATTTTTAATAGTTAGGCTTTTTTTTTCTTTATTTTATAATTAATATATAATTGGAACTTTAATTAAAACCTTTGCTTTTAAAAAAGACATTAAATATAATATATAGCAATTTAAAATAAATTTTAATTTTTTTAAAATTAAAGCTATTTTAAAGCTAATTTATACTAAAAGTAGTTTTTTAATATTTATTTAATTTTTTAATATTTATTATTAACTTTTAGTATTATATAGCTATATTTAGTATATATTTTTAATTAAAAAGTAAAAAGTAATTAAAATTTATAATTTAATGCTATAATAATTTAAATAATTTTTAATAATATAATATAGCTTTTTTATTATTAAACTTTTTAATTTTTTAGTTTTTAATAATGCTTAAATAATAGTTAAATTTTCTAAAGTATTAATTAAAATACTATTTAGCTTTTTTAAAATTAAATACTAATATTAGCTTATAAATAAACTAACTATTATATTAAAATATATAATTATAATATAAATATATTTTAATTAGTTTTATATTACTTTTTATTTTATTAATATAGTTTTAATAAACTATTAATATTTGTTTTTATAATTATAGCTTATTTTACTAATTATATATATAATATAAAGCTTTGGCTTATTTACTGTGTTTTAGAAAACTTAAATATTATATCTTATTTTAGTAATATATTTCTGGCTATTTTTTGCTAATTTGCTGCCGCTGATCCCTGATTCTGTTACTAATCCCTGATTTTGTTGCTAATTCCTAATTCTGTTGCCGATCCCTGATTTTACCGCCGAGCCGTCTATTTTAGCCTTGCTTTTTACTTTTTGCTTTTGCTTTATCTATTACTTACTACTAAGTTTTTTAATAGCTAGCTATAGCTGCGTTATTATATAAAGCTTTATAGCAGCTTTAAAGCTATTAATAAAGCTTTTATATATTTATTAGCTATACTTTTTCTATTTAAATAAATTTTAAAGCTATTTTTATTTTAAAGGTTTATTAAATTTATTTATATAATTTATAATAGTTTATTAATTTTATAAATATTTAGTTATTAGTTATATAAATAAGCTAAACAGTATATATTAAGTAAATATATATATTTAATAGCAATTAAATATTTAATATTAATATTATTTATTTTTAAACGCTTTAAAAGCTATAAAATAGCTACTTTAAATGTTAAATTATATATAAGAATTATAATTAATTGTTAGTATAAGTATTTAAACTAGTTAAAATAGTTAAAATAGTTAAAGTAATTAATAAAAAAAATAAATAAACCTTTTGCTATATAAGATTTTTAACTTTTTTATTTACTTTTATATATATAGCTTTTATTTAAGTTTTAGTATAACTTTTTTGTTTTAAATCTTGCGATAGCATTTTTTATAGGTAGTTTCTTTGCTTTAGCCTGCTATTTTTACTATTTTTGCTTTTTTTTTATAAACTATATTTAAATAACTATATTAATATTACCGTTTATTTAGTATTATATTTACAGTATATAAAAAGACAGTATAAAGCTTTTTTGCTATATAAAATAAATTAAATTTAATATATTTATACTATAAAATATATATACTTATATAAATAGCCTAATTAATTAAATAATTTAGTTAAAAAAATATATATATATTAAGTTTAATTTATTTTATAAAGCAAAAAAAAGCTTTATACTTTCTTTTTATATATTATAAATATAATACTAAATAAATAATAATATTAATATAGTTATTTAAATATAGTTTATAAAAAAAAAGCAAAAATAGTAGAAATAATAGCCTAAAGCTAGGGCACCGCTTATAAAAAGTACTATTACAAGGTTTAAAGTAAAAAAGTCATGCTAAAACTTTAACAAAAGCCGCGTATACCTAGGCTTAAAAATCACTAATAATTAACCATAATGTTTATATATAATCTAACACTTAAAGCGGCTATTTAAATAAAACATATATTATTTTACTTTTTATAATATCTTAGTTAATTATAATATTAATTATATTATACTTAAAAGGTTTTTTTTTGTAAATAATAAAAAGTAATTAATTTTAGCTTAATTAATTAAATAAATATTATTTATTATAAGTAATTTAAAGTTATTTAGTAAAAGCTTTAGCTTATTTATTATATTTAAGATAACTTAAATACTATATTTTATTTTAATAATATGTTTTTAGTTATTTTTAGCTAATTTGCTACCTTTAATTTCTAATTTTATTATTAATTTTTAATTTTACTACTAAACTACCTATTCTAGCTTTACTTTTTGCTTTTTATTTTTGCTATATATATTACTTACTACTAAGTCTTTTAATAGCTGCGTTATTATATAAAGCTTTTATATATTTATTAGCTATACCTTTTTTGCTTAAATAAGCTTTAAAGTTATTTTTATTGAAAAATTTATTAAATCTATTTATATAATTTATAATAGTTTATTAATTTTATAAATATTTAATTATTAGTTATATTAATAAGCTAAATAATATATATTAAGTAAATATATATATTTATATTAAATTTAATTTTTTTTATAAAGCAAAAAAACGCTTTATACTTTCTTTTTATATACTATGAATATAATACTAAATAAACAGTAATATTATTATAGTTATTTAAATATGGTTTATAAAAAAAAAGCTAAAAAAATATATATATATTTAATAGCTATTAAATAGTTAATATTAATATTATTTATTTTTAAATGCTTTAAAAACTATAAAATAACTGCTTTAAATATTAGATTATATATAAACATTATCATTAATTGTTAATATAAATATTAAAAGTAAGTAAAATAGTTAAAATATTTAGTATAACTATTATAATTAGTAAAAAAAAAATTTAAGCTTTTTATTATATAAGATTTCTAACTTTTTTATCTACTTTTGCTTAAGTTTATATAGTTTTTATTAAAGTTTTAATATAACTATTTTGCTTTAAATTTTATAATAATACTTTTTATAGCTTATACTTTAGCTTTAGCTTATTATTTTCACTATTTTTACATTTTCTTTTATAAACTATATTTAAATAACTATATTAATATTATTGTTTATTTAGTATTATATTTATAATATATTAAAAAAGTATATTAAACTTTTTTTTACTTTATAAAATAAATTAAACTTAATTTAAAGTTATTTAATAATATAAATAAAAAATATATATATTAAGTTTAATTTATTTTATAAAGCAGAAAAAGCTTTATACTATAAATATAATACTAAATAAACAATAATATTAATATAGTTATTTAAATATAGTTTATAAAGAAAAATGTAAAAATAGTAAAAATAGTAAACTAAAGCTAATATACTACCTATAAAAAATGCTGTCGCAAAGTTTAAAGAAAAAAAGTCACGCTTAAAAATATATATATATATATAATAATATAAAAATTGTTACCTTTTTTTTGTTTAAAAAACAAAAGGTATTTACTTATTTATAATAAGTTTAACTAAGATTATATAAGTTATTTTAGCGTTTTTAGCATGTTTATTAATAAGGCTAAATAATCTACGTTTTTTTTTATATTATATTTTATAGCACATTTTACATAGGTTTTTAGGCTTACTATTTAAAAACTTAAAAGTTATTATATTTTATAGCAATAATTATTTATTAAATATAAATAAGTTATATAGTTAATTATAATTAAATAATCGTATTTGCGTAATTATTTATACTATATTTTAAAAAATCTATTTATAATATTTCTATAGTAAAATTTATAATATATATATTTAAAAGTTAAATTTAAAAACATTTTAAAAATAGTTTTTATAACTAGTTTTAATAAAGTAATACTATATTTTAATATATTTTTTAAGCCTAATAATACCTAGCTAATTAGCTTAATTACCTAATTTATTAATTTAAAATATAAAAATTATTTTTATTAAAAATTAAATAAGTAATATATTATAAGCCTTTAGGAAATCTTTTTATATATAGCTTGCTTTTACGGCAGCTATAGCTTTAGCTACTTTATAGCTAGTTTATACTTAAATAAACTTAAATAGCTGGATTTTTAGCCTATAGCTAAAATTTTAACCTAATATATACTTTTTATTCTTACTAATTATTTATGAATAATATTTCTACTTAGTTATTTAGCTGAATTAAACTAGATTAATCCTTTATTTTTAATTATACTTTAGTTTTTAGTCTGCTATATAGCTATTTATAAAAGCGTAATACCTATTAATTCGCTATATAATTATATATAAACCATAATTAGCTAAATATAATACTTAAAATATATACTAAATATTATTAGCTTGTTTTATAAAAGTATAATACTTAAATATATGTTTAAAATACGCTTTTAAATACTGTTAGCTAGTTATATAACCGTATATAAAAGCGCAACATTTATTAGTTTGCTATATATATATATATAAAAGCATAATACTTAGCTATACTTTAAATTTAGTTTAAATAATACTTAAACATTTAGCGGAATTTTTATTTATAAGAGCAGGATTCTTATTCATAGCTATTTAACCTTACTTATAAATGCAGTTATCCGTTTTTTCTGTCTTTAACTTTTAATACTAAGAATAAGTCTAAATATTAAACCTTTTATAAAACTAAACCTTTAATAAACTAAACCTTATAGCTAAATTAAAGGCTTTAACTAATTCGAAGCTTTTAATAAAGCTAAAGCTTATAGCTAAACTAGTTTTTATAGCTAGACTAGTTCTTATAGCTAGACTAGTCTTTATAGCTAGACTAGTTTTTATAGCTAGACTAGTTTTTATAGCTAAACTTTTGGCTAAGCCAGAGGTTATAGCTAAACTAAAAGCTATAAAAGCTATAATTAAACTAAACCTTATAGCTAAACCTTTGGCTAAACCAACGGCTATAGCTAAACTAGCTATTTTAGCTACCTTAGCTACTCTAACAGCTATAACAAACCTAGTAGTACGTACAAAAGTTATAGAAAATAGAAAAATACTAAGTTATTGCTAAAAATAGTAAGGCTTTCCTTATTATATAATATATGTTATAAACTCTTAAAGGGTTTTTTTATATATAGCCTGCTTTTGCGGCAGCTATAGCTTTAGCTACTTTATAGTTAGCTTATATTTAAATAAATCTAAATAGCTAGATTTTTAAATTATAGCTAGAATTTTAATTTAATATATGCTTTTTACTTTTACTAATTATTTATATAATAGTTTCTTTTTAAGTATTAAATTATTAGTTTAATTTTAATTAAAATTTCTTTTAATTATATATAAATGTTTTTTATGTTTATTAAATTATTATTTTTATTTTTTAAAATTTGCTAGCGTTTTTATAATAATTTTATTATTAATAATAATTATATTTAAAATAACTTTATTTTTTAAAATTTTACTAACTTTTTTATTATTAAACTTTATATAAGTTATAATAATATAGCGTTATATTATTTATAATAAAAAGTTAAAAATAATTAAAAGTTAGCTTTTTTAATTAGCTTAACTTAGTAAAACTACTTATTTTATTTAGCTATATTAAATTATTTATTTTAATTAATTTAATTACTTTAAACTTAATTTTTTTAATAAGTTTTAAAATTATTAAGTAAGACTTAATAAATAAAAACTTATATAAGATTAATTAAAAAAGCTAATATATAAATAACTTTATATTAAGTTTAATTTATTTTATAAAGCAAAAAAGCCTTATACTCTTTTTTTACATATTGTAAATATAATACTAAATAAACGGTAATATTAATATAGTTATTTAAATATAGTTTGTTAAAAAAAAAAGCAAAAATAGTAAAAATAGCAGGCTAAAGCTATAGTACCGCTTATAAAAGGTGCTATTATAAGATTTAAAGCAAAAAAGTTATACTAAAACTTTAACAAAAGCTATGCATACTTAAACATAAAGGTAAATAAAAAAGTTAAAAATTAAACTTATATAATAAAAAGCTTATTTATCTTTTTTATTAACTATTTTAACTACTTTAACTACTTTAACTACTTTAACTACTTTAACTACTTTAATTTCTTTAATTAACTAATAATTAATTATAATGCTTAAATATAACCTAATACTTAAAATAGCTATTTTATAGCTTTTAAAGTATTTAAAAATAAATAATGTTAATATTAACTATTTAATAGCTATTAAATATATATATTTATTTAATATATATTATTTAGCTTATTTATATAACTAATAACTAAATATTTATAAAATTAATAAACTATTATAAATTATATAAATAGATTTAATAAACCTTTAAAACAAAAATAGCTTTAAAGTTTATTTAAATAAAAAAAGTATAGCTAACAAATATATAAAAGCTTTATTAATAGCTTAAAAGCTATTATAAAATTTTATATAATAATATAACTATTAAAAAACTTAATAGTAAGTAATAGATATAGTAAAAATAAAAAGCAAAAAATAAAGCTAAAATAAATAACTTAGCAGCAGAATTAGAAATTAGCAATAAAATTAGGAATTAGTAGTAACAAATTAGCAAAAAGTAGCTAAAAATATATTACAAAAATAAAACATAGTATTTCAGTTTTCCTAGATATAATAAATAAGCTAAAGCTTATAAATAACTTTATAATAAATAGTTTATTTAAAAAAGTTAAAAAATTTAAAGTTTTTTTTAAAAAATAAAGTTATAATTATTATTAATAATAATAATTTTTAAATCTTTAATTAATTAATAAATATATACTAATATAATTAACTATTTAGTTAAATAAAATTATAATTAAACTTAGTATTTTTTTTTACGTTTTTTAAAAAGTTAAATTTTATTATAAATAATAACTTTATATAAATAATTAATAAAAATAAAAAGTATATATTAGGTTAAAACTTTAGCTATAAGTTAAAAATTTAGCTATTTAAATAATTTAAATATATAGGCTAGCTATATATTAACTAAAGCTATAACTAAAGCTATATATAAAAAAACCTTTTAAAAATCCGTAATATATATTATATAATAAAAAAAGCCTTACTATTTTTAGTAATAATCTAGTATTTTTCTATTTTTAATAACTTTTATATATATTATAAAGCTAGCTTTATTATAGTTATTAAAGTAGCTAAAAGCTTGGTGCTATAGCTGTCGGTTTAGCCAAAAGTTTAGCTATAAAGTCTAGCTTAACTAAAAGCTCTAGTATAGCTAAAGGCTTTAGTTTAACTATAAAGTCTAGTTTAACTATAGTTTTTATAGCTTCTAATTTAGCTATAGCTTTTAGTTTAGCTAAAAGTTTAGTTATAAAAACTAGTTTAACTATAAGGACTAGTTTAGCTAAAGGCTCCTAATTAACTGGAGGGCTCGGTAGTAAAAATGTAAAAGCAAAAACAAAAGCGAAAGCAAAAACAACAGCTATAGCTAAAAGACCTAGTATAGCTAAAGGCTCTAGTTTAGCTATAAAGTCTGGTTTAACTATAGCTTCTATAGCCTCTGGTTTAGCCGAAGGCTCCTGATTAGCTGTAGCCTTTTTGCCGCGAAAGCCTTAGTAGCCGCGAAGTCGGCGTTAATACCAATTGCCGTTTTAACCGCATATATAAATATGTAATAGGTGCGGTAAATAGTGCATATAAATACTTTTTACAGTAGTTTCTTATACTAAATCTTTTATAACTTTTATAATATAATTTTACTTATTGTTGCTATATCTTAGTATAAAGCTATTAGTTTTTATTGTTAAACTTTCTTAGTTTTTTATTATAGGTATAAAATTAATATTATGATAATTTTTACTTAATTTAAAGATTTTCCGTTAAAAAGTCTTTATTAAAATGCATTTTAAAAAACCTACCTTTTATTTAACTAAAGTATAGCTTACTTTTACTACAAAAAACCTTTTACGAAAAAAAAAAAACTTATATATATACTTTTTTGTTTTTTGATTTATTATATTTAACTATAGTTTGCGAAAACAAAAAAAAGACTTAATTAAAGCTGCAGTTAAATAATAAAGTCGCTTAATAATACTACGTATATAAATGCTAGTTTAAACCTGCAGTAAAAGCTAAAACATATAAAAAAAGTCGAGTTAAAAGACACGTTAGCTAGTTTAATATATTAACGAAATAGAATTTACTTATACAAATGGTTAAATAAGGAATTCTTGTGATAATTTGGTTTAGTCTAGTTTACTTTTGCGGGTACTTATGGTAGAAAGTTTAGCTAAGTTATAGCAGGTGCGGTAAATAGTATATATAAATACTTTTTACAGTAGTTTTTTATACTAAACCTTTTATAACTTTTATAACATAATTTTACTTGCTATTGCTATAAGTGCTTTAATTAACAAGGTAAATAATATAATAAGGTTTCTGCTTTTATAAATAAAAATTCTAGTATTTAAGCAAAAAGAAATTATTTTAATTAAAGAAATATTAAATAAATATTTTATTATTAAAATTGTTAGCATAATTATAATTTATATTAAAGTTAAAAAAAAAAATTTAATTAAAAAAATAGTAAATAAGTTTAAAATTTATTACGGCATTAAAAAAAAAGTATTTTATTTTTAAAATAAATAAGCAGTTAAAAATAAGCTTAAAGATAATTTAAATAATATTTAGCTTAAATTATTAGCATATTTATATATATAGTAGCAGTATATAAATAGGTTTTTTAATTACATATATTATAGCGTTAAAAAAAGCTAGCCTACTTATATATAATATAGCAGTATAAGCTTTTAATAAATTATATAGTTTAATTCTAGCTAATTACTTTAGTAAAAGTATTATTTATAAATAATTAGTAAGAATAAAAAGCATATATTAGCTTAAAATTCTAGCTATAAGCTAAAAATCCAGCTATTTAGATAATCTAGATATATAAGCTAGCTATATAGTAATTAAAGCTATAACTAAAGCTATATATAAAAAAACTCCTTAAAAGTTTATAATACCTTGCTTAATATTAAACTATACTTTTTTTTTAATAAAGCTATTTTTAATAAAACTTTTTATATTTTTATTAAAATTTTAGTAATTTTTTTAAATTTTTAATTAAATATCTACTAAATATAATTAATATAAAAAATATTTCAATTTTTTTAATAGTATTTTTATAAATCTATTTATAATTATTTAGTTTAAAAATATATATATTATTTTAATTACTTTTTAATAGCTTTATAATATAACTAATAGTTATAAATATTTATATATTAAAGCTTTATATATAATATAACAATTTTCTTATAAGTTAAGCTTATAAGTTATTAATTATTATATTAAATTATAAGATACTAATATTTAAAGCTAATATTTAGCTTTATAATTAATTTTTAAAAAGCATACTTTTTTTATAGCTTATATAAAAGCTAAAAGCTCTACTTTTATAGTTAAAGTAGTTACTATATCTTATTTATTAGCTTTTTAGCTAATTATTTCTTTAAATAAAAATATTATATATATTTATAAACTTTTTTAATTAAGTATATTATTTATAAAAAAGGTATTATTTGCTATAATAAAGTTTTTATTGCTTTTAAATTTAAATATAAAATATTAAATATATAAAAATAGTTTAACAATTTATTAATAGTTTTATAATAGCTAAATTTTAAATTTATTAAAACTATAATAGCTTTAAAATATAAAAAATAATATTTAATTAACTAATAATTATATTATATATAATTAAGTTTTTTAATACGTATTAATAAAGAATACTTTTATTAGTTTTATTAATTTTTATTAATAAATTAAATAAGGTAAAAACTTTAGGTTTCTACTTTAAAAGCAGGCTTTATAAGCTACTTTTATTTAATTCATATTTTTTTTTACAGACTTAATTACTACTAAAATACTAGTATTATAGCTATACCTTTAGTATATTATACTAAATAGTAGCTAGCGTTTAAAAAATCAATCTTTAAACTCTTTATTTGCCGGCAAATTATGCGCATAAAATAGTTTTTTAATCTTTAATTACATAAAACTCTAGCATTTTAGGTAGATTAGTTTTTTAATACCTAATTATATTTTTTATATACTATAAAGTGATTTTTTAGCTAAATATATATATTTAGCTATTTTATAAGTTATACTAATTAAATTAGCTTATAATATTTAATTATTATTAATAATTAATTTAATTAAGTTTAGCTATTTTATAACTATTTATTTAATTTATTAACTTTAGTTAATAGATTATCTTATTAATTTTTAAGCTATTAATTTAAAAATTAAGCTAATATAATTTCTATAATATTAGCTAGAATTTCTATAAGCAAGCTTAATTTTTATTAGTTTTTTTTATATATACTAGCAAGTTTAAACCCTGTTCTTTTTGTTTTATTAATAGCTATACTATTTAAAATATTATTATACTTATTAAAAAACGAAAATATAGTTACTTTAAATATATTATATATAATAATATGTTTTTTAGCATACTTTTTTTATTTTTTATATTATAAGTTATTTTATATAGCTAATACTAAATAAAGCCTAAATTCTTTAAATTTTATAAAATATATAAAAAGTATAAATTATAAACAGCTAATAATAGCTAATATATAACTACTATATAATTAAATTTTTAATTAAAAAATTGCTAAATTATAAATATTTACTTATAATAAATTAATAGCTTTTATATACTTTATATATAATATTTATTTAACTAATTATAATTAAGTTTTAATATATATTATCTATATTTTTTTAATTAGTATAAATAGAAATATTAAATATAAATTTTAATTTAATAATTAAAAAGTTTAAAAAGTTATATAAAGTATAAAATTTAACCTTAAAACTTATTAAAGCTAGCTTTTTATTACTTTTATTTACTATATTGCTTTTTAAGCCTTTAATATTACTTAAGTTACTAAAGATAGCTTAAATATTTAATAAGTCGTTAATAAAACTATTAATTACTAAATTTTGAATTTTTTTACTACTAAAGCTTAAGCTAAAACTAAAAAAGAAAATTTTTTATTAATAATTATAATATTTAAACTATAAATTTAAAATAATAAGCGTTTAGTTAAAGTTTTTTTACTAACTAAAAAAGTTTTTATAAAAGCTTTAAAATAAAAATAAAGCTTTAAAAATTATAAAACTATTTAAATTTAGTAATAATAACACTAACTAAAACTATATTAATAAAAAGCTTAAAAATATAAGCTTTTTTATAGCTTTAACTAATTATATAGCTAAAATAGCTAAAAAAGTATTTAAGCTAACTAAAGCTATTTAAAAATATAGCATTTTATACTTATATTAGTTAATTAGCTTATAATAATTAAATTGGTATAATAATTTTTTTATAAAAAATAAAAGTTCTTTTTTTAATATAAAAAATAGCAGACTTTTTTACTAGTTTAATAAAACTAATTTAAAAAATAAAAATCTTTATTATTATATTTTTTATTAAACTTAAAGTTATAGTTTAATAAGCTTAAAAGTTAAAAATTAAAAATAACTTAATTATATTTTTTTTTAAGTTTAAATAATTTGCTTATATTTAAATTTTATTAAAATATTAATATACTATTTTAATTAACGCTAAATTAAATAGGTTTTATAGCTAAATTAGCATTTAAATAAACTTAATTTATATTTAAAGCATTATTAGTACTTATATTTAAATTTAGCTAATATATATTATAAATTAGCAATTATTACTTAAATTAGCTTTAAATGCTAAATTTCTTTATATAATATATATAAGTTTTAATATTATTATAATTAGCTATATAGTAACTAATGGTTTAAGTTTTAATATATAGTTTAATTTATAAGATATCTTTTTTATAAATGTTATAGTTTTAGGCTTTATAGCTAAAATAAATACTAAAAATATATTTTAAAAATATAGCTCTAATAATAAAATATTTATTTAAACTAAGTTAACTTTAATATAATAACTTATTTTAATACTTAATATTATATATTTTTAATAAAGCTTATAAAGTATAAAAATAGTTTTACTATTATTACTTTAGCATTTATTAATATTAATAAGTTATTATATTAAGTAATAATTTTAACAATAAAAATAAAAGTAATAGTAATAGCTTATTAATATATATACTTTAGAATTTTAAAGTACTACTATTTAAACTTCCGTTAGGCTTACTTAAACCTTTAAAAAAACTATTTAATCTACTTAGACTTTTAAAGCCTTTAGAACTATTAAATTTATATTAGCAATATTAATACTAGCTAAAAAGCATACTACTGCTACTACTACTTCTAAAAGAAAAATAAGCATTTAATAATACTTTTATAAAATTTAATGCTTTATTAAGCAGATTAAAACGTTTTAAATAGTTTAATAATAGTATATTTAATCTTAATTAAAAAATAAAAATAATATAAGCATAGTTATTAAAATAATAAATTAATATTTATTAATATATTTTATTTTATTAAGTATATTAAGTTTTTTTTAGAAAATATAGCTATTATAGCAATAAATTAGTAATAAGTTTTTTTTTTTTTTTTTTTTAAATATTATTAGCTAAGCTAATAATTAAATAATAAAACAATAAACTTATAATAAATATTTAGGCTTTAGCTTATTTACTATGTTTAAGAAGATTTAGATACTGTGTTTTATTTTAGTAATATATTTTTAGCTACTTTTTACTGATTTGTTAGCTACTGCTAATTCCTAATTTTGTTGCTAATTCCTAATTCTGCCGCTAAGCCGCCTATTTTAAGCAAGTTAATATAAGCTTTACCTTTTATTTTTTACTTTTGCTATATTTATTGCTTACTACTAAGTTTTTTAATAGTTATAGCTACGTTATTATATAAAATTTTATAATAGCTTTTATATAATTAATAAAGCTTTTATATATTTATTAGCTATATTATCTTTATATAAATAATAAATATTGTAGCTATAAGCTTTAAGCTTTTTAAAGTTTGTTTATATAATTTATAATAGCTTAATTACTTTTTTTTTTTTTTAAATTTATTATTTAAATAAGCTAAATAATATATTTCTAAAAAATAAATCTTTTATAAGTTTATTAGGTCGATAACAAAGGTATTTTCTATTTTTACTACTTTTAGCAATTATATAATTGCTTTTTTAAAGGCTAGGTTATCTATTAGTATTACTTTTAATTATAGGTTAGTTAAAGTAGTTAGAATAGTTGGTATAATTAGTAAAAAAAACAGATAAGTTTTTTGCTATATAGGATTTTTAAGCCTAAGTATACGCGGCTTCTATTAAGGTTTTAGCATAACTTTTTTGCTTTAAACCTTATAATAGAGCACCTTTTATAGGCAATGTAAGCGCTTTAGCTTTAGCTTGCTATTTTTACTGTTTTTGCTTTTTTTTTTTACAAATTATATTTAAATAACTATATTAATATTACCGTTTATCTAGTATTATATTTATAGTATATAAAAAGAGAATATAAGGCTTTTTTTGCTTTATAAAATAAATTAAACTTAATATAATTTAACATAATAAATATTTATTAAATAATTTAAAAAGAAAATTTAAATAATATTTTAAAAATATTAATTAGTTGTTTTATTATATAAGCTTTTATAGCAACAAATATGTTTAATAAAAAATATTTTATGCTAAAATATATATTTAAAAATAAAGTTATAATAATTAACTATATTTAATAAAAGCTAAAATATATAAAAGCTATAAAAACTTTTAATAAAAAAAACAGAAATTAGTATAATATTATAACTATTATTTAATTTTAAATAAATTTTAATATTAAGCAATATTTTTAAGCCTTAAAAACTATAAAAACGTTAAAATAATATATAATATATATTTTTAAAACTAAATTACTGCTTATATTAACTACTTAATAAAAATATTTTACTAATTTAAAAAAGTTATAATATATGTTATAATTACGCTTTTTAAAATATAATAAAAGCAATAAATAAAAATATTTATTAAATAAGTACTTATTTAATAAGTATAAATTAAATAAGTATAAAGCAGATAAAAATAAGCTTAATAAATATAATAAAGAAAATAAACCTTTATAAAAACAAAAAAGCTATAATTATAAAAACAACTATAATTAATGCTATAATAAATATAGCAAGTATTAAAAAGACTAAAAATATACTAACTTTATAAAGTATAAATTTAATAATAAAAAATAATCTTAATTTTTAATTTTTTTGTTTTTTTAGTTAATTTTTTTTTTAATTTAAAAAAAAGCAATAGTATTTATATTATAATAAATTATAATACTATATATAAATACTATAAAAAGAGTTTTAATTTATTATATAAAAAAGATTAGTATATTAAATAATATATTAAAAAAGTTTTTAAATAAATTAAAAGTATACTTTTAATATACCTTATTATTTATATTTATAAGTAATATTAAACCTTTTTTTAACTTAAAATAAACTATTTTAACATTTTAAGTATTATATTATAAACTTTAAGTAGCTTTTTTTATTATTTTTAAAGTTAAACTTAGCTTTTATAGTAGTAAAAAATAAAAACTATATTTTATTTTAGTTATATAAAGTATTTATTAAATTTTATAACTTAAAAAAAGTTATTAAAACTAAAAGTAATAATTATTTATATTTATAAGTTATTATATATATTAAATTAAAAAGCAAAAATTTAATAATATATATTAATACTAGTATATTTTAAATATTAATTTTATAAAAATATTTAATTAAAATTAAATATATAATTAAGCTATATATTAAAAAAAATTTAAGTATTAATAAAAAATATATTTATTATATAAAATATATTAAGTTTACTTTATTTATTTTAAGCTTTAATTAATATAAGTTTTTTGCTTTATTTAAAGTTAAAGAATTAAGCTAAATTATAAAAAAAAAAAAAAATTTTAAAATTTTATTAAAAAGTAGCTTTTTAAACTTTAAAAAAGCAGTAATTAATTATTTTAAAAATAAAATTACTTTTACTAATAATAATAACTTTAAAGCTTTATTTTAAAGGCTTTAGCTTATTTACTATATTTAAGAAAACTTAGATACTATGTTTTATTTTAGTAATATATTTCTAGCTACTTTTTGCTGATTTGTTAGCTGCTGCTAATTCCTAATTCTGTTGCTAATTTTTAATTCTGCTGCCGAGCCGCCTATTCCAGCTTTACTTTTCGCTTTTTGCTCTTGCTATATCTATTACCTACTACTAAGTTTTTTAATAGCTAGCTGTAGCTATATTATCGTATAAAGCTTTATAGTAGCTTTTAAGCTATTAATAAAGCTTTTATATATTTATTAGCTATATTTTCTTTGCTTAAATAAGCTTTAAAGCTATTTTTGTTTTAAAGGTTTATTAAATCTATTTATATAATTTATAATAGTTTATCGATTTTATAAATATTTAGTTATTAGTTATATAAATAAGCTAAATAGTATATATTAAGTAAATATATATATTTAATAGCTATTAAGTAGTTAATATTAATATTATTTGTTTTTAAATGCTTTAAAAGCTATAAAATAGCTGCTTTAAATATTAAATTATATATAAACATTATAATTAATTATTAGTATAAGTATTTAAATATCTAAGTTATTTTTGGTAAAAAAAATAGTTAAAGTAGTTAGAGTAATTAAAATAGTTAGTAAAAATGATAAATAAGCCTTTTGCTATATAAGTTTAATTTTCGACTCCTTTATCTACCTTTTAAGCCTAAGTATATATGGTTTCTATTAAAGTTTTAGCATAACTTTTTTAATAGCTTTAAATCTTGCAATAGTATTTTTTATAGGTAATGCTTTAGCTTTAGCCTGCTATTTTTACTATTTTTGCTTTTTTTTTTTGCAAACCATATTTAAATAACTATATTAATATTACCGTTTATCCAGTATTATATTCACAGTATGCAAAAAAAAAGTATAAGGCTTTTTTGCTTTATAAAATAAATTAAACTTAATATAAAGCTTTATTTTAAATTTTTTTAAAACTTATTTTAATATATAAAAAGTAGCTTTATTTAAAGAAATTATAATTACTTTAAATATTTTAATTATAGCACCAATATAATATAAACATTTAGTTATAAATAAAAACTTTACTTTTAAGCTATTATAAGAAAATAATATAGTATTACTTATTATAGCTAATATTTTAGCTAAATATAATTAAAAAAAACAATTATTTAAATAAGCAAATAAAAAATACTTAAAAATTCTTACTAGGTATAATAATATTTGCTATAAATATTACTATAGCTAATATAACAAAAATTCTTAATATAATTAATCTTATTATTTAAGCAATAATAAATAGTATAAATTTAATTACTACTTTAATAAATATTTACTTTATTAATAATTTTTAATTTTTAGTTACTTTTTATATTAATTAAATAATTAAAATAACATTTATAATAAAGTTAATTATTATAGATATATTTTCTAGTACAACTATTTAAAATAACTTATTAAATATAATAAATTATGCTAAAATAATTAATATTTAAAAAAAACAAAAAAGTTTTTCTCTTTTAACCTTTATTTTAAATACTATTAAGTTTACTAATATAGTAAATATATTTAAATAGTATAATAAGTCTAAAAACCTAACTAATATTATTAATAGTAAAGTTTATTAAAATATTAAATATATATATAAATATAATATGATTTTTAAAGCTATTAATTATATTATAAATATAGCGCTAAAAAAACTAATATTTATAATTGCTAAATTTTTTTAACCTTTAAAAATCTTTAATAAGCTTAAGCTTTATATTATTAAAATACCTTTTATATTAAATATTAAAAAACTTATAAAAGTTAATAAAGTTATAGCATTAAAAAAATAGTTAATTTATATAAGCAATAATATTATAATTAAAAGATTTTTTAAACTATTTAATAAAATATTTAAAATTTAAAAAAACTAAAATATTATTAATATATTATAAAATAAATAAATAAAAATTCTTTTAATTAATAACTAATAAAAAATTAAATAAAACTTTAAGCTTTATTTTTTAAGCCTAAAAAATTAAAAAGTAATAAATATAATCTTTATTAAATTATATAAACAAAAGCAAATAAAGTAAGCTATTAAACTAATATTTTAAATACATTTTTCTTTTATAATATAGCTGCAAAAAAAGCAAAATTAAGTTTAAATCTATTATAAACTTATATATACTAAATAAAGTAATAATATTAAACAATTACTTTTTGCTTTTATAGTTTAAAGTTATTTTTTAATTAAAAAAAAGCTTTATATAATTATTATTAATGCTATTATATTTTTTTTACTAATTTAAAGTTTATTTAAACTATTTATATTAAGTTAAATTTATATTATAAAGCAAAAAAAGGTTTATACTCTCTTTTTATATACTATAAATATAATACTAAATAAATAATATTATTTAAACTATTATAATAAGTTTATAATTTTTTATTTATATAAACTTAAAAAGTTAATAGTTATATTAATAAGTTTTAAAAACTTTTTTATATATATTTAGTA